>PNEQ01062351.1:0-46499 GCA_003012365.1 Medauroidea extradentata | reverse complement strand
GAATCGCAGATAATAACAGCAACTCCAAACAAAGAAAAGTTGAAGGAAAAAGAAGAGAAAAGAAATCTTAAGACTGTGAAAAAAGGAAAAGTGTCAAAAAAATCCACTCTCGTTAAACCTGAAGCAAAGAAACAAATAGCTAAAAAAACTGCCCTATTGTTAGGCCTAGAAGACGACTCGCTTTTAATACAAGTTCATCGTCTGAAGACGAAGAAAATGTTCCAGAAAATATGTGTTGTGATGATTCTGATACGGATGACGAGGAGTGTTACTTGGGTAGGGAGGTTTGCCTGATATGTGGGGAATGCGGTAAAGATGGAGAGATCTGGTATCGCTGTACTTTCTGTTCGCTGTGGAGCCATGCTGAGTGCAGTGGATGGGACAGTGCTGAAAAATATACTTGCGACGTCTGCTTAAAGAAAGATAGGCGTAGGCCTAAAGTAGTGTAGATTTGACTAATGATAATCGAATATTCAAATTATATTTTGTGTGAAAAACCCTATCTTGTAAATATTTTGTCTTGAAATGATTGTTTATTCTACAAAATTTACAATCATTTAATAATATGTCAGACAGAATTTTTGTTACAGAAACAATTATTTTCGAGGATTTAAATTCTTCATAAGTGTGGAACAACAGACCATTGTTAAGCATTACTAAGCATTATTTCAATCTGTTGTAGGCCTACATGTGATATAATTTAATTTGCCTAGCCGTATAATTGTCTGCCACATCAATATATTTCCTAAAGTGTCTTAATTTCAAGTTTGTTCATTAATATTTACAATTAAGGGTGACATGTTTACTCATTATTGTTGTGAATCATAGTTTTGAAAATATTGGTACTCATTTATGTGATTATTTGTATTTTTCTACTTGCATTATTAGCACTATTCGCATAAACACTCAAGATTTTTTAAGGTAATGATTAAATTTACATATATCTATGCATCCAGCACTTCCAAATATTTTTTTTTGACCTTGCGCCATATTACCCGAAGCAGTGCGTCATTTTACACGACCTTTCGGGTAAAATGACGCATTGTAATGTATTTGGTTTTTTAAATTTTATTTGAGTTGCATTAAACAAATATAAAAATGGTTTAGGCAGTTGTAATTGTGATATAACTATCTGTATGCATGGGTGCTGGCATTGTGATAGGCCTTTATTTGTTAGAGTTGTAGCTTCATTCTCTAAGGCGCGTCAAATTCCCCCACTCTCCCCTGTATGTATAGTGCTGAGAATTCTAGGCGACTGCCAGGTGAATCCGCGAAATACTCGTGCCTCTAGGAGTAGACTACACAATGATACCCAAACACAACATTTCGCCTTAAGACCATAATTCATAGTTTCTACTGCTTTCTCTATAATACTGTTTTTACTGTGTAGTCTAATTTTTTCAATGCAAAATATTTTATAGAGTATTTCCTTAATTGTACAATTAGATAAAACCATTGTGTATTTTGTTTTGAAAAAAATTATTTAACATAGTATACACTGGCTTTTTAACAAAACTGCGCAACAGCTTTTCGATATGAGCTTTTGTTTAGTACTGAAAAAATAATTATCATAAAAGCAGTAGACATGATGTATCATGAGACACTGAAGAGACTCCGTTGCCTGCAGGCTGAACGCTAGTATGCTGTGTGCTACATAACCTGCTCCCCATTGCTGTGTTTACTACGCGGTATAGTTGGTGCTAGGTAACCGTCTACGCTGTTTGCTAGTATATCCTGATCACGGCCGTAGAAGAACAGGTCTGGACACTCGCCTGGAAACTTGACCTCCTTGTTGTTGACTGCAGTTTACGAAGTTACGTCTTTGGCGCTGCAATCAGGGCGGTCGGACTCAAACTCCGCCCACTTTTTTCCAGTGTTTACATTATAAAGATAAACAATTTATGAAAACTAATTTTTTTATCAATTTATGAAATACTTCCTTCGCTCACAATCCTAAAGCATGGCTCCAGCAATCTTTATTTACTTTATAATGCAAACACTAGAAAACAGTGGGAGGGAAGTGGGCGGAGTTTGAGCCCGGCCGCCCTGATTGCAGCGCATAAGACGCTCAACACTCTCGGTAACTTGGTGAACTGCAGCCAAACAACAAGGGGGCCAAGCAAAATACGTTGGTAGATAGGCGAGAGTCCAGACCTGTTCTTCTACGACCGTGACCCGATATAGTCTAGATGACCACAGAGTACTTAACATAGTACATTGCGAACACAACTGTCAGGTAAGGGCACTTCGTCATGGGAGATCTACTGCAGACGTAGACGTAGCCTCGAAGGGGTGGGAGAGGTATAAATCCTCCCCTAAAAAATTACATGTCAAATAAATATGATGTAACGAAGTATAAGTGGGCCGCACTGTCAGTGTTTTATTTGTATCTTTTGTTAACACCCCTGTTATAATTTTTATTATGTGCTCACAACCAACTCAAATAACTCCTAACAGAATTCCAATGAAATATTAGTGTTCGTGTGCAGTAATACAGGCAAATTCATGTAGGAAGCTTTTTGCAAAATAATGTACAGTACACTCGCAAAAAAATTGATTTATTTCGGCTTGTTTTCATAACAAAAGTTTTCGTACTTATGTGCAATAATATTAAACATTGCTAGGTCTATTGCAGTGATCAGGTTATGGTGTTAATAGGAATATGTGTGTCATAACAATGTCGCGATTCTTTGATGTTGTTATTTAAACATTGTCCCAGTCGTACATATTCCTGACATGACATTAAAACGTTATTATTAATTCATGTGTGTCTGTAAATACAACAATTATTAATATTATGTAGTTTTTTGCAACATTGTTTTGTTTAATATAGTAACGTAGTAGTGTTTAAGAATAATAAAAAAAAATTCGTGCTGTTACTTCGGCACAATCAAAACTTTAATAAATAAATGTGCACTTCATGCAGAGGCATTATTGATATGTTTAAAAATTTTATAGACGTCCCTTCAACATTTCGAGCCACGCTACGCCTCAGCCGCATGAAAAACGACCAGTTTGTCGTGTATTAAGACATTCTCGTACGGTCGCCGGTTCGATCCATGTCTGTTGTGATGGCGGTGCCCTCCGTGGCCAAGTATGTTTAGAAGTTGTTGTCAGCTCACTTTTGTGTTAGCCTTGTGTGCGGTGGCCCGATAAAAAAAAATTGTTGAACGAAATAATTTTGACAACAGAATTGTTATTTTATTTACAACCTAAAGAATGTCACCCACCGGTATTTGTTTATGCTTTTGTATTCTTTCCTTCACTCTTTATTAGCGAAAACTGTGTTGCAGCAGTAAAACGTAAATATTAGTACCATTAGGGTTTGTGTTATATTTGTGAATATTTTTTTTTGCGTCGGTGGCTTGGGTTTTTGAACGTTTCATGTCATATGTGTGAATGATCATTATGTAGACGATGCCGTCAGTGACATCCGTTAGCCTTTATCGCATTAAAAGTCCGCCACCGGTGTTACGCGTATTTTTAAACCTTGTTGCAATGCTTGTCAGCCCTAAGCTTTCGCTGCACGCGACGAATCGTGTTCGCGTGTCTGACATTTAATGCTGATGGGAATTTTTTTTAATCCTTCGACCCGTCCCACCCCCCGCGTCGTACTTCTCCGTCCCTATGCGAAATTATAGACTCTCCGGGATTCATAATGCTTGTTTTCCATTAAGCTGCACTTCATCTGCCGTATTTTCGTCCGGGCCGAGCGGGAAAATACTTGGTACAGCGCGATGGCGTGTCGCCATCAATAAACCAGCAATTTGCATAGAGTTTTGCGCGCCCTCGCACCTGCGAAAATGTCGAACTCTAGGTCCGTAGTCTCTCTTCCCACACCCCCTCACCCACCCTCACAACATCTCCCCCCTCCACCCTCACCCATGCTCGAGTCTCGCGGCCCGATCGGGTCGGAACATCGCGCAGCGTGTGTACCGACGGAATTGACGAATTCAATTAGGGGCCGGGCGGAATTAACATGGGCCGTCTATAAATAACCGGCCGCACACGCGACCGGGGACTTTTGATGGGCGTCGCGCTGTCGGATTTATTTCGACAGTTCATCCCCCCCCCTCTTCGTGCACCACCTCGACGATCCTCCTCCGCGCGGGGTCGCCCTAGTCCGGGCAGTTGTCCGGTCGTGGAGGGACGCGATGTCGGGACCCCGTGTCGCCGGCACTTGTTTCGTACGTGAAGGGGCGGTGCTGCGGGACTCATTCGTTAGACCTCCCCCGCACACCTCGCGGGGGGTGAAACGAACTCCCCCTTCCTCTAACAGGTCCACCTATGACGCCCGTGTACGCTGTCAAATAACTCCACTTCCTCTGTTTGCTTTACCCCTGGCGTGGCGGGCGGGAGGGCGGTCGTGCCACTATTTCTTCCCTCGCGATTAATGTGCGCCGTTAATTAGCCGGGGCGTCATCTGTGCCCTCCCCACCCCTTGCTATTCCCTACGTTACCCCCGGGTGACGAGCGCTGTTCTGACTTAATGAGGACTTTCTGCGTGTCCCCTCCTCTCCCTCTGCCATACAGGTGAGCGCTGTTGCTTTTTCGACCACCGCTTGCTACGATGTCGTTCGGCAGCAGGGGTTGGGATTGGACACCCTGGTTTTGGTTTGAAATTGAGTCCACGCCGCTCGGGACAGTTGAGCAACAGTTCAGCGTTGGTGCAAACTGTTGGGAATTGGTAAAATATACGGTGCGTACGTATTCTCCGAAACACTGCAACGTCTTGAATTAGTGATTGCTAGAGACTCGGAAATTTCTCGAATTTATTTGAGAAGAAGTTAGATTTCAAGCTCATGTACACATTAATTACTTTCGCAGTTGGGTCCTCTAACTGAAACTCTTCCTTGAGGACTGTGTACCAATAGCTGACCTGCATGAAAACGCTCACTGTCTCCCGCACTTGGCAGATGTGCAACTGGCCACTGAATGGCACAACAGCCAATGAACAATTTGCTGAAGACATAGTGTAGAGTTCAGCCGGCTGGTCGTTGAACCCAATAAATGTTCGGGCCTGTAGTAATGCACGACACTACTCTTGAATCGGCTAAACTGTTCGCAGAGGAATCACAAGGCCAACGGTGGCTGACAAGAATTCTCATCGGTCCTGTAAAATGAAGACGCGAAGATAAAGACTGTTGGACATAGCACACACTACTATGAAATATTGCAAATTGTCAACATTTCCCGCAATAATCTAGCGTTCCTATATAGAGGTTATATAGAAGTTGTCACGATTTACAGACTTAAAACAAAATAGTTTTGCGTTCCCTTGTGAAAGCTCAGCAAGACTTAAAGACGGACTTGAATTTTTTTGTTAAACTGGTCTCTAAACTACTTTTTTGTCTAATCGGTGTTGATTTGTGCAGGGGTGACGGAAGGTGTTCGTAGTTAAGGGGTCAAGAATCAAAACTGGAAAACTATTATCAGAAATAATACTAATTTTACAAGTTTTGATTTACAATTAGCAGTTTACTTCCAAATGTAACAGTATCGCAGAAACAATTCTACTGAGTACGTTTATGGTAATTTGTCGATTGTTTCTTCTTAATTATTCCCCCTTAAGCAGATGAATAAGGGGCCAACTGACCTCCATAACCGACTGGTTCCGCCGCCTATCCTCGGTCGTGACGGGGAATAGGTTAGAATTACGTATTTTAAGCTCGCCACATAAATGCGGCACATTGGAATGGCAGCTACCGCGGACGCAACTGTCAAGTGGCACGGTCGAGCTGGTGTCCATGCACTGCGAATACCAAGTTCTGGTGATCATCAGGAATTAGGGAGGTGATTAATAAACAGTAAACAAATTTGTACTCTTCGACCAACACGTTCCTTGTCGAGGTACAGGTTTCATGACGCCTACCTTTCTCTCAAGTATACTCCCGATACAGTTCTCGGCATATAATCATTTCCTCATTGTTCCCAATTCTTTCTGTAGCTTTGTACTCAATTTATATTGGTGTTCTAAATAAAATCTTGCCTCAATCACCGACATTATGTCTATTTCTAGAGCATATTTTATCCGAATGCCAACTTATGGTTCAGAATCTTGCACTTTTCTTCTCCATGCATCATATTGTCAGAGTCACTTTCCTATCTAAGTGGCAAATCCACTCGAACGTATTTGTAGGTCTTTATATTTAATGTCAATAACATTCCACTTGGATATTCCAAACACTGCCAACATCTTGAAGCACTCTTGAAGAACATGTGTGATAGTGGTATTGACTCCGCTGGCATCGCAGAGTGGCTGTTACCCTAACCAGAGAGACTGTTCAACTGTGTCGAGATAGGAGTAAAGCTGGTGTAAGGGTGCAGATGAAGTGAAATTTGGCTGGTGGCATGAGGGTATGTAGTCGTGTTGGTTTCCTGTTTCAACACATACTGGCTAGTTGTTTGATATCAATGATTAACTTACCGATAATTTGGGACTCATTGTTTCCCGTAAAAACGTCACTAACCATTTTATATTCGACTTGTTTCTGCCCAGTGATGTATTCAAGTCTCACTATCCTGTGATAGGGTCTAAATAAATATCGTATGAGGGGTATCGCATCCCGTATGCAGACTTACGAATAGGTGCCCGCAGGCATCTGATTGCTCGTGAGCAAGACATGAAACGAGGCCCTACAATGGAGATGTGCCGGAATAAGGAGGGCGGGGAAACGGGAGATCCCCGAGAAAACCTAAAAAAATCCGGTGTCTGACCTCGCCGGAAATGGAACCCAGATCGCTTTGGTGTGAGGCGAGTGTACTAGTCATTGCGCCAACAGCGGCCCCTTATTCAGTGATATTCGATGTACCCAGGAGCGATGTGATTTGCCAGGAATTTGGATTAATTGAATTAGGCTACCATATTCTATACATGTCAACGGTTTTGTACCCACATCACGCGCAACTGTCGATGATGTGCATTCAGCATGATGTTACGAATTGGTCTTAGCTGTACCATCCGCAGAATGTTAGATGAACTGTGTGCTGGGAAATAGTCCTGGTCCCCGGTTAAATATCAACACCGGCTTTTGGCACCGACGCAGCGCAGCGCAGGTCAAGTGAAATTGGTCTTCTATTGCTGTGTGTGGTATTTAATTCCAATGCAACGCAACCAGACAGAAATTTTGCGTTGCACCCGTAAAAAGCTATATTTAATCGGCTTCCTGGTTACCACTGTGATGTTCGTGCGATCCCTCGAACATAGTAGCCAAGCTGTCTCCGGATAATGGTCGACAGCCTACGCCGTTCTCTGCAGTCAGTGCGCCATGGTAAATACAAATACGTAAAATGTGTCGTCGTTTCCTAACAGCTCCACTACTTGATATTTGACCATGATCACAACGGCCGCACGAAAACTATCAACAAAACTGGTTTCGTAGATACCCGTACCAAGGCGCCGTCCAATCTTTATCCGACTCTCACTCTTGGGTAGGTTGGCCACGTTTCTAATTTCGGCAGAGCAAACACTACTTGCAGAGAGCGTATGTACATGCGATACCAATGAACAGGAAAAAAAATGGTTTTGTGGTGGCCACAAGAAGGTTTTGTTAATATGGACCTTGCCAAATTTTGTAGTGGTTACTTTTTTTTTTTTTTTTTTTAGTCAGTGCAAAACTGGGGGCAACAAAGGGTGTTGTGGCCACCATAAAAATAATTTGGCGAGGTCCATAATGAAGGTTTTTTTTTGTTGGTGAGTGGGTGGAGTGGGATGGTGGGGTTTCAGGACCAATTGTTCGGACGTACAGGAATTGTCACAGCATTCGACTGGAGTGATTTTGGAGTGCCACGAAACAGTGGAATCTGGATGGCCGGTGCTGTAAATCCTACCCGTGTCTTCCCGAATGCGAATCCAACATGTCAACGGTGCGCCACCTCGGTCGGTTTGTGCCTTGTGATAATTAACGCTGTGTAAGTATGTAATTGTTGACTGCGATCACAGCGCGGTAGTTGCAGTTTAGTCAGGGGCGTCATTTCAGGTTTTTCTTTTGGCGTTGTAAGGGGGTGGGGGAGCAAGATTTTTTTTTTGTGGCGACAGTGACTTTGTTGCAGGTCTTTTATTAATTAAGCATGTATAAGTTAGAAACTTTAATAATAAAATGTGCTTACGCTAGTATTGTTTAAATAACAAAATACAAAAATATATACAATTTTTTGCCTAAATTCTTGGGGGGGGGGGGCATTTACCCCCCCCCCCCCAATAAATGGCGTCCCTGAGTTTAGTACGTGGAGCTCTTGGGCCAGGCACCGAGAACGAAGAATAGAAGATAGTCTCAACTAAAATGTTATTTGTAGTGTTCGTATTTATCTTCGGAAATTCCAAAATAGTGGCCATTGGAGACAACTTGATGGCTTCAAAGTATAGAATATTTTCAATTCTAAACAACTACTACCTGTAACTATTAGCACACACAAATTTTTTTTTTCGATGACCATCTTGCTTGCGTAATCGACTTGTATTATATTTTGCGTTTATTATTTAAAATAGAATTTCATTTCTAAAAAAATAGTCTGGCAACCCTAGTATATTTTTATTTATAGTGCGTTAATAGAAATTCATGGAATTTTACTTAAAACAGTTTGTTTTCGAAACAGTTTGTCATTTTTGAAATGTTACTTCAAATAATAAATTTGTACCCTTACGACATTTTTCAAACAATCACTGTTTGAAGTTACATACTCGGCTGCGGGCGTGTTTACGGAATGAAAAAGACACAAGAAGAGGTAATACAAGCCATACAAGAAACATTATTAGAATGTATTTTAATCGATGTACCATTAACAAACTTAGTTGAATAAAATTGTTTCTAATAATATCAAAAAATACAAATTATTATGATGGCTTTCGTGTTTACAGGTTTCAGGAACTGTGATAGATTTAGAGTACTTTTTTGTTTTAATTTTGATACTTTGCGTTACGTTCTATTTTTTAAGATCCGTGTTCTCCTTACGTGCGTTAATTGTAAGTAGATAACCAGCTGGAGTAAGTTAGATTTGCTTAGTCTTTTGACCAGGTTTGCTTGATACGAATATTACGCATAAATGGCTGCAAGCATTGCTTTTTTCTTAAATATTTTGAACACTTTGTATTATTATTATTTTTTTTCGTTTTGGGTAGGTATTATTTACATTTTTTTTCTCTCTCTCCGATTGCGGCCAGTTTCGTCAGCCAACAGCAGCTTAGCTGCTCTCGGGCAAAGAAGCCAGGAGTTGAGAGCCGCTGTGGTGACTTATTGAACTCTTGAAAACCTTGCTAGGGTTACTTTTTGAACACCTGGAGCTGAAATGTCGGCCTAGCCAGCCTACTCCCGTGGCTTATGAAGTCGCGGTTGGCCCCTGGTTGCGTGGCGGGTGGCAGTCGCCCGCGCCAAGATGGCGGCTTCCCCCAGTTCCCAGGGCAACAATGTGGCGGCGGTGACTTGCGAGATGGGTATCGTCGCCCTGGGGAGCTGCCTCGCCTCCATTGCGGCCGTCTTTGCACGTGGCTGTTCTCATTGCGTTCACCGTCTGCCCCAATAACAACAGCAACCACCGCTGCTGTAGTGGTTCGCGATACACTGAGCACTTTTGATGCCCTACTTACTTCATCAGTTAATTTACAGTTTCCTACCACTTTTCAATATAATCAAAGCAACATAACTAGATACGTAAATTTCGCAGATACATTCCAGGTCAGGTTGAACGCCAATTATGTATACTTCATTATCATGTCTGTGACTTGCTGGCTGCTGTTACGAAACGCGTTTGACTACTGCAAGCCAGTAGTAAATATGGAAATAATGCGAAGTGCTATCTCTTGCTACCTGCTTGTACGGTTATAAGCCAATAGATAATCGATTGTGGCCAGTGGGTGTATAGGACTGACAAGTCTAGGCTGCTGCCAGATGAATCCGCGAAATTGACGTACCTCTAATGATTGTTTATCGCTGGAAAACTTGACTATTTGCTGCCTTTCAACACACGATCATCTTACCAGAATATTACTTGTACTTGGGGCTGTTACCCTATTTGACTGAGCCAATAGGTATCCCGATGTCGTAATATTTTGTGCCTGTTATTGGTCTGCAGACAGCTACGCCGTGTCAAGTATATCACCCAATCATATAAGTTGCAAGAAACTACAGCGTTTTCAAGGGCATGTTGGCACAAAACATTTTCGCGATATATAGAGACCTGAAAAATTCGCGTTTCCATTTGGGCACAAGCTAGAATTAAAAGAACTGTACGTTTGTATCGCTTTCGCAATTAGCCTTTGACTTAATTGACACCTCCTGCAAGTCTCTGAGCCAATAATACATATGTCACTAACACATACCTATATCACTTAACAACAAACAGCTAATGAGCATCTGCTGTCTGCTTCAGTTCATAAATACAGTATTCTTACAGGCTATCCTACAAGTCAGTGAACCCGCGAATTTTTCCGGCCTCTAGATATATACCATCATATCTAATTATACTGTACTCAAAAGTTAACGTCTGAGGCCACAGTAAATAATATGTTTTTATCGCTATTCTAGACAAGGTGGTCATCAAAAGTGGTTAATGTTACTGCGAACCGCCTATATTCTCTTTAAGTTGGGTACGTAGGCGGAAGCCGACGCAATAACCAGCGTTCAAGAATACCCACGAATAATCTCAAAACCAGTTGGAAAACCCCCAATTTTCTTTTAAATTTAAATTACGCTCATTTCTGAGTTTCATCCAGTGACATCGATAAATAATAAAAATTTAACGGAATTAAGGGCTTTGGAGCAAATTTAGGAAGATAAAAGACAAAATTTGACTGCCGTTTGATTAAAAAATGGTTAATTTGAGCAAATGTTTCTTGGCGCCAATTGCTACAGTCAAGATTTTGTGTTTTTGAAAAAAAAAAAATTCATTGATATTTAAGCAATTGAGTAGTTTTGGTAAATTTACAAAAAAAAAATTACTAATCAGTTGGATTCCGCGTATATATAGATTGCTACTACTTTGTTTTATTAATTTCTTCCGTATTCAAAATGTTAGTGCGATTTATTTTAGCATGTGACATAGGAGTGTACTTATTGTCTTACCTTGTTCTGCGTACATTATATAATTTCAACTAGTAAAGGGTAATATTAAATATTTGTAATGTTGCATCGTTTAAATAAGTATTTCTCGTTGTTAGAGACACCCAAATAATACTTAAAAAACAATTAACAAAATTGTGTACCTGGCTCATTAACGGTGTTGTGGCGTGTCACGCGAATTTTTTTACGTGAAACCTCTGAACTTATTCTTATTGCGGTTATCTACGAAAATAACATGCACTTAAAACTACGCATGCCACTTTTTAAAAATGCAGCATGTGTATTAGAGCTTGATTTTGAGGCCTCTCAAAATGGTCAAATACGGCTTTATTAGTCTGATGTAACACCAAAAAATCCCGACCTGAATTTGTAAAGTGCAAAATGAGATGCGTGTATTGGCCTGTACTTCATACTATCCAAAAATAACATTTTCGGGTCACTCCTCTTTAGTCCCATAGGAGAAAGTATTCTACGGAAACCATGTACGCTATTTTAGCGCACTGCGGATAGAGGCGATGCGTGTCTCGTCGAGCGTGGTGTTCTGGCTCTTATCGCCCCGCTGTTCTCACTCGTCAAACGCGGAAATTTGAATCCGGCACACAGTACTTCGTGAAGTGCAATACTTAGCGGTCGGAAAACTTTGTGAGTTCACTGACTGTAGGATAGCCTTTGAAAACATATAACTGATCCTCATTGGCTGCCCGCTGACACAGTGATAACACGCTATTGGGCCTGGGTTTAGATGCTTCCTTGTTATTGGCTCGGTGCCGGAGAGAGTTCAGGTGTCAAATTAGTCAAGAGCCAATTGTGAAGAAGATACGAATTTACAGTTTGAACCTGTGAACAAATTAAAACCAGAATGTTTCAGGTCGCTAGTAATACTTATGTAAAGAGACATTTTCAGTATTTGTTTATGTCTCTCCAGTAATAGTGAATAATTTCTGCTCACGAGGTGGTGCATCCTGACTTGCAGCCAAGGTGTCGAATGGACCAACTTTAAGTAAAGATAGTGCTTTCAAACAAAAGGTTTTCAACGTAATATTTCTTAAGAAATATTGTCGTACTAAAAATTAAAAACTATGTTTGCTCATATTTTATTTCGTAAAAATAGGTCTAAATTACAAAATTACAACTTAAATATTAAATGCACTGCCACCTCATAGCCCCGGCGCAAGCAAGGAGAAAGGATACGCGTGTTAAATTAATTTGATGATGCTTAAAACCTGCCACCACTGACTTTTTTTTTTGCATGTCGGTGAGGCCTACATTGCGTTAGGATATTTTACTGCGTTTTCTAAATACTCTTAAAACTATGAACAAGTAAATTTACTCAGAAAACGTCTCATAAATGTTTTCCTACGTTTTTATTACTGTAGCAATATTCTCCTCTTTTCAATGCAGATAATGATTTTCGTCCGGGAATCATTAGGTTCAGCTACTTATTTTCGGTGGAAATAATTTTGCCTCAACTTCTTTCAATGTCGTGTGTGTAGAGACGGGAACAATTCGCGGATTCACTGAGCTGTAGGCTAGACTCCAAGGATATATATGCACTCACGCAAACAGCAGCTGTTCATTGGCTGCTCGCTGACACAGTGAAATGGGCATGCATTTAGTTACAATTTTATTATTGACTCAGTGACTTACACGATATGTCAGATAAGTAGAGACATGCAAAATTCGCGTTATTTTCTGACAGCTGACTAGACTCCAAGTAACTATAGGCTCGTTCGACGTCTCCCGCTGGCCGATATTGTCGTGACTTGCCGCGGAGAATGCTTACATGGTAGAGAGGCCAATCTCTTTTATGGTTTCTTTTATTTTTTTAGTTTTTCTTTGACAGTCGTTCAATTTTGCAATGGAGTACGTCCAAGAAACTGAATCTAGTCATGAACTCCCATTGCACAGTTCTTTCAAAGATCAATCTCTGTAAAGACATAACACACGTGAATGACGACACACAAAAGTTCGTGGCTAATTGAATCGCAGATTGTGCTCCGTTACGTATAGGAAAGTGAAGTTTAGTCTGCTACCAAATGATGACACGAATTTTGCATGTCTCTACAAATAAGTGAAGGACCAATTGCGGAAGTAACGCGAACTAACAGTTGCTGGAATTCTAGCGCGTGCCTAAAAGAAACCGCGAATTTTTCGGGTCCCTACGTATGTGTACATCTATAGCTCTGCTCCGTTGTCATTGGCGGCGTGTCTTTGTTCATAGGCGTTGCTCGTTTTGATTGAGCCAATCATAACATTGTTACCACAACACCACACGTTTGTGATTTGCGGGTGGAACCCCAAACCTCTGAGAGTATTTAACGTCCAGTTACTAGAGCCACTATTTTATGGTGAAAATATTTCTGCAACATTTGGTTTCGATGCGTCATGTGCACGTCTACAGGTCTGCTGCTACATCGCCCGCAGTTGGATAATTTTACTCTCACTTGCCTTGGCAAATTACAGACGTAAGGAGTCACAATAATCTTATTCTGGTTGGTGCAGTCAAATGAGGGACGTGTCTGAACAAAGACACGCTGCCAATAACCGTGTGCACGAGAGACACTGAAACAAAGTGGGGCAAAAATCTTTTCGCGACAAAATCGTGGCCCTACCAATTACTGGCAGTTATGCAGAACTGCTGCAGTAGTACACGTACGACATTGAAACAGTTCGAGCAACATTATTTTCACTAATGATTAGTGGCTCTAGCAATAGGTATAGGTAGCTCAGGATAATGTGAGCACTTTTGAAACCCTAGTTGTTTTTTTCCTCTCAGATAATGTATAGTTTCCTGCCGTTGTTATAATGTTAATAAAGCAATATATGTAACAAGCAAACCAAATAGATGTACTGTACTCAAATAGTAACGTCTGAACTTACAATTTATAATATATTTTAATTATTATTTTAGACAGTGTAGCCTTCAAATGATGCTCACTTTATCGCGAATCGCCTGTGTCATTAAAATGACAGAAAAATGCCGAATACAATTTAGCGTGTAAATCTCTAACGTAGCTCACGCCACGGCTCATAATTAGGCAGAGACTTTAAAAGAGTTTTTTAACTAGCGGACGGCAGTTTTAAAAATCATAGGGATACAGTGTGAAGTGTGTCTTCTTTTCGTAGATAAACGCATTGGAACACTTTTAATCGTTCTACATGAAAGAAATACTCTCCATACCACGCTACAGCACGGCTCACGCGCCGGGTCCACTAACTCTTTTTTTTAATATTTAAAAAAAATTATCAACATTTCTTATATGGCAGCATTCTTCCAGGATTTCCACCTAGAATACATTTTGTTTGATAGAGTTATCTTTAAAAGTTTCATTTGTGAATTATTTAATTTTAATATTGATTCCCGTTTCAACTTCATGGCTTCAAGCAGGGTGTACACTAAAATGTTTTTGTGGGCTCCAATAGCCATGCTTAGGGCCATCCATTTAATGCAAAAAACAACGGTGGCGAGATGTAAAATTGTATTTCGGATCTGTTCCAGTGACTGGACGATTTGAACGGCTGCGCGTTCAGGTGCGTGCCCTCAAATAATTGTCGTTCAGTATTAGAGTAACGTAAGTATGATTGGTTCTGTCCAACGCAAGACACTGTACGTAGCCAGTTGTTAAATAATGAAGCTGCCGGCTTGTACATGTACTGTACGTGGTAGGCTTATATACAGCAGCAGTAAACACTAGGAAATGTCTCATTATTGTCCGAGAGCAGACTTGACTCAAAGTTACTCTGTGCTCATGTGACTTCTGCTGCTGACCAATAGTTTATGTGACGCGCCTGAAAATCTTGATCAACTGTCAAATATTCGCTATCCTGTAATTCTGGAACGCAACTATGACCTGAAGTCGATCACATCAAGGAGTGTGTTCTGGTGAGGTGAATAGGCCTACTAGAGGCAATGATATTCGGTGAAAAAGAATTCTTCGCCAAGTTGTTTCAATGTGTAACGTGGACACTTGCAGCTCTGCTAGTTCAGAGGTTGTATGTTTATAACTGTCAACGTCTTGAGGTTCTACCAGCTAATAACATACGTGTAGTGTCGCAGTTACCTTGTTATGATTGGCACAGTCAAGTAAGCCACGTCTCTGCTCTAATACGGTCTGCCAATAACCATGAAGCACAGTTGCACATGTACACAAGGCACTGAAACAAAGCGATGCTGAATTCTTTTCACCAAAAATCACTGGCTCTAGTGAATATAATCCAGTGAATTCTAGCCTGTAGTCAAGTTATAAAGCGAAATTTGCTCTTCTATAGTGATCAAAGATTACTCTCCCATGTTGTTGCGGATAAAGACTTGTGATAGCTGCTCAACCTTGTTTGTCTTTTCCTTCCGAAATTGAGGCCTACCCGAGAGTAGGCATTTGCTACTCGTTTCACTTGTAAATGGCTCTCCATGTTAACATTTACAGCTTCTCTTTGGGAGCTGGGGGATGTTGCTACTCTTTCTTACGGCTGCTAGTTGGAATTTGTAATCTCCTTACGCCGTGTCTAATTTCCTGGAGCTGTCTTTGCGGGGGAGAAGTGAGGGTGTTGAGTTGGAAAAGTTGGCGCCAAAGACGTGCTCCTCGAACTTGCTTCTTTCCCGGCTGAGAGTTGTCTGTCGAGATGCCTCCAGCCGCGGGTACACAGGCCGTGTAGCTGCCGGGGAGAGAGTGTTTGGGAATTTCTTCAACTCCCTTCCCCAGTTTCCAACCCCCACGACGACTTTGTTTGCAAAGTGTAACTGAGCTACGTAAGTTATTCGCGATGTTCACTTATGTATTCCTCCCTGTAACACCAGCAGGCGACTGCCACCCCTCCCCTACCAATCCTCCCTCGCCGACAGCCGAGTCAAGTTCAGCCCTCACCTTGTTCCTCTCCTAGTTTTCCTTGTGGCTTCAAGTAGCAGAGAGACATTTCTCTCCCTCTTCCCCCTTTCTCCTTCGCCTAGCTTCGAGAATCTTCCCAGGCGCACAGTCTACGGAGCAACTTTCGACAAGTCGCTCGTGTTAGAGAGCACCAAAGTTCTCGTAGTGTCGAAGAATTCTTCACGGAGTATTGCATTGAGGTGTAGGACTTCCGTTGCTGTGAAAACCGTTTCACTTCAACATTAAAAAATACAAGTTTAGCCAAATGTTATTTGTATCCGAACATGTTAACAGATTCCGCTGGGCTGCGCTATTTTCACTGAATAGTTTCTCCTTTAAAATATTTATGTGGTTATCGTTGGAGAATACCCGTTTTGTTTGTTGGATTAGTACATCTACGTTTCATGAAAAATATTACTTAAAAAATAACAAAGTAAATTACAGGGTTTGACCGGACATTAGACGGTTTTATTATACCCACATGTCTCGTTAGGTGGCACAATATTTTGAGTAGGCCTATTGCTGTATGCGTTTTATAATATAAATAGCTCCGTTTTATTGAGAATATTTTTGGGAATTAACCTGGTTGTAGCAATCTGTGCCATGGAATAAAAGTTCGTATTTCTAATTCGGTATTTTAACTTAGTTGGTTTTTCGTATACTATACTACACGAGAAAATGACATACATGCCATGAAAACCCTCAGATATTTATTTCAATACAATTTTCTTGATAACATTAACCTAATACGAGTAAGAGTAAAGCAAATTAGTTCCGCCTCCGCATGTGCGTTAAATTAATTTTATTAGTTCATCTTATTAAAGGCAGATGGAATTTAATACTAAAAGAATTGAAACGGTAAGTTCAAAAACATCCTGAGCCCAAAAACAAAACATATTCAGAAGAATGAAAAAAAAAAATCAAATAGTATAAGAACTAGGATCATCAGTTAGCTCCTAATGCAGCAGCAAAGGAGAAAGTGTTTTGTTATTCGCCTCATTCAGTGAAACGCTGGTCATACTACAACTTGCAGTGATAATATAATTTTGGTAAAAGTATGGACTTGGGTAGTTTTTGAAATCACCTTTCAATTGATATAAATATATACAGTAATATTAGGTAGCGTTTAAATTCATAATTGTATGTCCAGTTGCAGCAACGTACCGTTGATGTAGAACGGCAAATAGGCGACCAAACTAAAATCTGGAACATCTTATTGTCAACCACAGCTACGAAAGGAAATGAAATGAGGTCAGTTCACACTTTGTTATACATTGACTGAAAGCGTCTGTTTTATCGGCATCAGTGCATGGAAAACATAAATAAGTTAAACTAAGTAAGAAAGTATAAAAACGAGAATCCACGCCACACTGTAATTACATTGAAGAAATATTAAAACTATGTTGATGGATAGGATTATGAGATTGGAAAACTGGCCTTTCAAAGCTTTTAGGCATAGCATGGTGACTATTCATGTGGACTACTCAGTTAAAACTTCACAGAATTAATATGAATACCTTTCAGCATAAACTTAGTTTTTTATTCAGTACATAATTATTGCCATTAAAAAACAGTTAATAGAATAATTTAACTTTCAGACTTTTCCATTAAGAGTGTGTGATAGATAAACACCGAAAACTCCCAACTGAAATCTACACGTTTTTTAAAGTCAATACGGGAAAATTATTAAACATTATCTTAGGTAGTATTTTTCAGCTTAATGAGCAAGGAATTACCATGCATGATGCATTTGTTAAACCTGATTTTTGCGCCCAAGTACAGGATGAGTAAAAAAAAAAAAAAAAAAAAAAAAAAGAATACCCCAACTTTGACGATCGGTATAATCACAACCAAACAACTTAGAATGTTGTGCGACCTCTCAAAAGAACCGTAGAGCAATGAAGTTTTTGCACCATAGCTTTATAAATGTTCAATTTGATCGCCACGATAGCACGACCCGCATCGACACATCGACGCGATACTCTGGGGATGTCGTCCAGAAGCCTTGGTGTGGTAGATGAGGACGAAGGGTACGGCCTAAGGTTTCATTTGTGCGCCACTAGAGGGCACTGAGAGCTACCTACCATATTGCAGCCCGTAACATGCGATGTCCTATACCAAACTTTTTTTGTTGAAAAATATCATTACCCCCGCCCCTACTAAAGTATACAATTCCCTGTCTTCGCATGCAATATGTCAGCTTTCAATTTGATCATGTAACAAAAGAGCAGCGTAACGGTCGAGTTCTTTTATAGTGTCTTTGGTGTGGACTACAACACAATGGCGACAGAAAAACAGAAGGCGTTTTGTGTCATTAACTTTTCGAAATGTGAATCGGCGACGACTATTCAACGCGAATTCCGTCGCAAATACGGACGTCGTCCACCTGGCATGTGGAGTATCCTACGGCGGTTTCGACAGTTTCGTGACAAAGGTTACTTGTACAAAGTCAAAAATTCCAGGCGGCCGCGTGTGTCAGACGGCAATGTGCAACGGATTCAGCAAGCGTTCCCGCACAGTCCACGAAAATTAACTCGACGAACTAGCCGGGAAATAAGACTCCCTCAGTCAACTGTGGAGGGTGTTGCTGAAGCGATTGCTGTACAAACCATACAGGTTACAGCTTGTGAAGGCTTTCACTGAAAGGGACAAAGAACTGAGATGTGATTTCTGCGCGGACATTCTTCTCCGGAAGGACATTGACAATGCCTTCATCTCAAGGCTGGTGTTTAGTGATGAAGCGACGTTCCACGTCAACGGTAAGGTCAACCGGCATAACGTGAGAATACGGGGCAGGATAATCCACATGAAACCACCGAACACGAGCGCGCGTCACCCAAAGTGAACGTGTTTTGCACTGTATCGAGACACACCGTTTTCGGCCTCGTCTTTTTTCTAGAGTCCACAGTTTCTGGGATTTCTTACTTGGACATGCTTATCGAGTGGTTAATTCCTCAGTTAGAATAGGCGGCGTGGGACCTCATTTTCCAGCAGGATTGTGCACCACCCCATTGGCACCTAGCTGTTCGCGACTACATGAACGAGACGTTGCCACAACGCTGGATTGGTCGCGGAGCAGGTGGTGACCAGCCACTTCTTCACTGGGCCCCAAAGGAGCCCAGATCTCACCCCGTGTGATTTCTTCCTGTGGGGGTACTTTAAGGATCTCGTGTTCGTTCCACCATTGCCGGCTAACATTGCCTAACTCAAAACAAAAATTACGGATGCCATTCACACCGTTACACCGGACATGCTGGCACGAGTGTGGAACGAGTTAGTGTGTCGCATCGATGTGATTCGTGCTGCTTCTGTTGTGTGGTCACACAACATTGTAAGTTGTTTGGTTGTGATTATACAGACTTTCAAAGTTGGGGTAATCTTTTTTTTTGCTCACATTGTATATGTACGAGGTTTTGGCGTTAAAGATGTTTATTCATAAGTACATTACTCGAGAAAAATTTTTTTGCTCAGTAAGTTGGCAAAAACTATTTTCGATTGTTTCTATTTAATTTTTGCAAATTAACTTTTAGAAACCTACAATTTTAAACTAATGCTTTTAACTCTGTCTTCTCAATAAGAAACACCAAGCAATAATTTCATAGAAATTTTTGTAGATAAAAATGGAAGTATAAGTCGCTCGGGATAAAGTGAGCACTAAAAATTCGACTTTCGAAAAATATCACTCGCCGGTACTGCATGTAATTTAACATTAACAATAGTTGCCTTACTACTTGATGGTTGGCAGCTAAGTAACCGAATGTGGTTCCCAGTATTTTCCTATTTAAATACAACAATACTGAAATAAAATAAATTGAAATCGGCATGTTTGAATTTTACATATTAATTATAATATCAATAAATAATGGTTCCTACTGACTGCGCAATTTATCTTAAACGCGCAAATATCAAGTGACATGTCCAGAGGGGTTAGACATTTCCCGTCGTTAGCCGTTACTTGCGGAAAGATACGAACTTGCTGAAAATATAAATTTAGCAGGTTTCTTTGAGTGCTCACTTTATTGCGAACCACCTGCAGTACGTTTTTCGAGCTCTCTTAAGGGTGTCCTAGTGAGGAAATATCGCAATTTTATATTTATTTGAAATAGTGTTAGTTTTGTAGACGTAACTTGGCAGAAATTTTTTTTTTACCAAAAAAAATAGGTCAGCCGGTTTTCCCATCTTGTCAGTTCAAATTCAAAATTTGCATGTTTTTTCTTATAAGCCGCAAAAATCCTGTGAACATAATGAAATGGAAAAATTTCACACTGAAAATACATGTCACGGGCTACTGTTTGACTTGTTTTAGTATCAGTTACAATTTTTTTTTGTATTTTTAAAAAATCTATGAAAGAGGCAAACAAATCTAATTTTCAGAAATTTTTTTAAATACAAAAAGAAATGTAATGGATTTTAAAATATGTGAAGCAGTAGCTCGTGACATGTAGTTACAGTGAAAATTTTTTAAAATTTGGTTATGTTAATTGGTTTTTGTGGCTTATAAGAACAAAAACGGACAAAGTTTGACTTTGAAGTTCCATTATGGGAAAACTTGTTGACCTAATTTTTTTCGTAAGAGGAAAATGTACTCTCAAGTATTGTCTACAAAACTAACACTATTTCATACAAATATAAAATTATGATGTTTCCTTTTGAACACCCTCCGAAAGTAATACTGATTATATGGCCTATACATTTTTTTTTTTTTTTTTTAAATATCGTTGGAGCTGGTAATTTCAATGAATATTGCACGGCGGATACGAGACAATCATAATCGCCCGTATTTGGTAATAACTTCGTTGTCTAATGCCGACGTGACGACTGATTCCTTCGGTGAGTGTGAATGCGTCGACTAGAGCATTGTGCAGTCGTGTAACGTCTTTCCACCCCTCCGCCCACTCCGTTTCCTGTATTTCCCTCTCGCGACGACCCTACAAGGTGCCGACACGAGCCCTCTAGCCAGACTGCTCTAGCCGCGCGCGCCATCTGTCGTCTCGTCTGGGACAAGTTCTCCCCAAGTGATGGAAATTGAGGCTAGGACAGTCTTCCTCTCTTCCCTCCTGCTCCTCTTCAAATCTTGCTCCGTCTTTTATCCTCATAGTTTAAGAGTGAGTGATACTGACCGTCTTGAATGTTTGTATTTTGTCATAACTTTTTTCTGGGCAAATTTTTGGAACTTTAACCCAACTACTGAATAGAATACGTAGGTACTGATAGAATTTTAGACACCGTAAATATTTTTTTTTCGTTACTTTTGTTACATATCGAATTGCAGTTAGTGAATTCGGGTTTTGCAAAATAATGCAGTATTAGTTTTCATGACATTTTTCTTAATTTTTGGCTTATTTTCGTAACAAAATATTGGCGATATTTTGGGTGCCAAAATATGACAATGTGTGAGGTTTATTACTGACAAAAATTAGGTAGAAATTATATATTTTTTACAAAATAGTTTAGGGATTCTTCAATACGAAAATGTTTTGCTTAAAATAAAATTTCTAAATAGTTGTAAAACTACCGGCTTTGGTATTGAGGCGGCTTGGTGCATGCTATGTATTTTATTTCTAAAGTTGATATTCATTACACATTCAATTTTTTCTACACGTTTTAAAGTTGCATAAGATGTAAACGCGTTCGTTTGTTATGTGCAGATTTAGGTAATTTTGGTTAGGTTTGGGTAAGTAGATGTTAGTTTAGTATGAGTCATTGTTAGTGCAGGTCAGTGTATGCTACGGTACGTGAGGTTAGAGTAGGTTAGGTTAGCGCAGGTTGTTAGTTTGAAGTAACGTATATTTGGGGTTGGTTAATGTCGCGTTAAGCTGGGTAGTCCGTTTGGTGTAGGTAATGTTAAGGCCGGCCTACAAATGATTTAGCACGGAAAATAGAACACGCACAGAAAATAGAAAATAAGTTTAGGAATGGCACCACCTATACTCGCGCACAACACACGCACAGAAAAATAGCACATGATCGACGCACAGAAAGTAGACCAACATCCTATAATCTCTGTTGTGCGCTGTGCGCTGCTCACTAGCCAATGAAAACTTGTTTACCACCTAGGTCATGTTTAATTGAAACTTATGAAAGTGGATGTGATTTGACTAGATTTATTTGTTATTTTGAAAATAAACTGGGCTTCGGGAAGTTTAACCACAGAATAAAAAAGCTAACAGAAGCGACAAAGTAAGTTTTTTTCATTGTTATCGTACCAGTTCTCGGGGCGTACATGAATATAAACAATACCACGTGGGTTAGAGACATTAGTTTATATAACTGCTTGTAGTGCATGATATACTGTAATTAGTTTGTACATTAACTAAATATTTAAAAATAATTAACATGACGATTCGAGGTTCAACATCAGATAATAACTAATTCTATTAGAAACGACATAATGGGGCTATTTAACAGTTGTTATTGTACCAGCTCTCGGGGCGTACACGAAAGTAAACAATGTCATATGGAATTTGAGACACTAGTGTAAACAACCACTTATATTTCAATAGTTACTGTGATTTGTTAGTATGTCATTTACATATTTAGAAATGGTAAATGTGACGTTACTTACGTATAAGTTTCCTCACAGATAGTAAAATATGGCCTATTATACTTCAGTGTAACCTAACTTCTGCGAACTCCGACGCGATGGCAATCCAAAGAGAAAACAAGTACGATAAAAATCACGTCTTGTCGCTTCTGTAAGTACATATTTATTCTGTGGTTTAACCGTGTTGGAATTTGAAAATGTCAGAAGAAATTATTTTTGACATGAGCTTTGGTTTGTTTGGTTGAGAGCACGGTCGTAGAAGAACAGGTCTGGACACTCGCCTATCTAACAATGCATTTTGCTTGACCCCCTTGTTGTTTGGCTGTAGTTCGTTAAGTTACCGAGAATGTCGTACTTTTTGGCGCTGTTTCGGGCGGTCGGTCTCAAATTCTGTCCACTTTTTTCCATTGTTAAATTTATAAAGTAAATAAAGATTGCTGGAGCCTTTTCTTAAATTTGTGAGCGAAGAAAGTATTTCATAAATTGATAAAAAATACGTTTTGATAAATTGTTAATCTTAGCGGAAAGGAAGTGGGCGGAGTTTAGTCCGACCGCCGTAACATCAGCGCCAATAAAATCCGATATTCTCGGTAACTTGGTGAACTACAGCCAAACAACAAGGGGGTCAATATCCAGGCGAGTGTCCAGACCTGTTCTTCTACGGCCGTGGTTGAGAGCAAACCAATTTTATTTGACAAAACCCTGGCTGGGTTTATAAATGAAGACGGCAAGAAAAATGCCTGGCAGGCGATAGTGGATGCCTTGTGTGAACATTTTGATGGACATAAAACAATATTATTGCCAACAATTGTAAACACTGTAGTAGTGCCACGAATATCTAAATCTTTCCCGTTTCATCTATTATTACACTAGATGATTACATTCCTGGCTTTGTGATTCAGCGCGATACGAAAACAAATACGTACATATATCAGCTGTTTTTCTACCAAGGCTACCAACAAACTTACACAAATTATCCCCCGCCGCATTTCCGTTTACTTTCGTCATATATTTCGTGTGCTTAGTGTAAACTTCCGCTTTCTCTGTGCGTGTGCTATTTAATTGTAGGTTGCGGTTTTGTGCTGTGCGTGTGCACTGTCGCTGTGTGTGTGCTATTTTCTGTGCTAAATAATTTGTAGGCCAGCCTTTAGGGTTGTTTTGGTATTGGCAGGTTAGGTTACATTAGGGTTATGTTAAAATATGTTTGGGTACGTTTGGTTGGGGTAGCGTAAGTATGGATAGGTTACATTTTGAACAGACCTTGTCGGTTTGACCGGCAAGTGTGACGACGCACGAGACAATTGGGACATGTCAGTTATCATCAACTAATAAATTGACATAATTTATACGTATGTATATCCTCCGCATCTACGTTTGAACATTTCACGTCAATAGAACCTCTTACGTACCTTGTAATCCATTAATCAGTTTTACGACGCAGTATGTAAACATGACTTATCTTCGCCATAGACTTGTTGTGAACTAAGCAGAGACACAGGTGCTGACAGCCAAACTAACTTCGTGCGACACTAGCGCACTCAAGTGACGTACGTCAAGAAATTGTTCTTAGTTTTGTTATAATTATTTTTCTTGTCTACATCTGAAACCAACAAATTGAGATAATATGTAATTAATTTTCTATGCATCGAGTTTTATAAATATTGTATTCAGTTTTCATTATGTAATTTCAGGTTTAATGTCGATAATTATTTTATTGTAATTTTAACTTGTTGCTGTTGTTCAGCCATGTTGGGCGGACTATTTTTGGGTTTATATTCTTGCTCGCTGTATGTATTTATACCCGTGGTTTCTTGTGTGTGTGTTCAGTCGGCTTCCAGTGTCATGTAAGTGTTGCTCTTGTTATTTGTCGTTGTAAATGTGGAATGGGTTGTTGTGTTGCAGGACTTGTAATTGATTAATTTCGGGTGCCTGTTTAGTTTGTTGTTTGTTATTTGTCTCGAGTTGAAGTCCTGTAGCATGACGGTCTACGTCGTAGTCTCTCGTTAGTGTGTTTTTGCAGTTGTTTTTTTTTTTCTCTTGATCTTTAAAGTAACTTACGCGTTCGGTTTTTTTTATTTTACAGTTTCCCTTTTAGTAATTTTAGAATTTTTAGTAAGATAGAGATAGATAGAGAGAGAGAGAGAGAGAGAGAGAGAGAGAGAGAGAGAGAGAGAGAGAGGCAGGCAATAGATTTCTATAGTTTAATTTTGTATATTAATTTGTAGTGCTACGAATATTTAGCGAGTTCAGCGACCAACATGCTAGAGTCCATTATCCTGTGTATACCGAAGTCCTACCATTTGTCCATTACCTGCTACTCATTTAGACAGCAGACAATGAACGAATAGACGGGGCTTGAGTATACATAGGACATTGGATTCTAGCCTGCAGGTTATTGAACTCGCAAATTTTTCCTAGCCCTATTAATTTGTAACTATTGGCGTGCAATTTTGAATATTAGAATTTTGCAAAGAAAGTAAATTATTGCAGATAACTACACTCTTTAAAGCTTAGGTCAAATTGATATTAGTACTGTGATTAAATATTTTTAATGCACCTTATGTGCCCGCTTTATGAGACTGTGCTAGGGTGATAGGCATTGTATGCATATTACCGAGGTATGGAACTCGGTAGGTTATGCTGTTTGTGTGTGTTTTGTGGCGTGTGTCCCCTGAAGTTTACCTCCAATAAGTATAGGGGTTAATTTAGTTATGTGAGAGTATTGTGTGTATACCCTACTGTGGTATGGGAGTCAGTTAGCATTTGTAGTTCTTGTTCAAGTTGGTTTCCTTTAAAGGATAGGGCTAGCTAATTTGTAATATTTGCTGTCTTTGTCTTTCGCTACACCCTTTTCAGTAATCTCGACTGGGCTACGTTTAGTTCATACAGTTCAGATTAACTTGATTCTTTTTGCACGCCTTTTAATAGCAATTGGTAAAGTTAATGTTCAATGTTATTACTGTATTTTGTATTTTACTAATATTTTGACTTAATGTTGGCGATTTATCGAGTTTGTAAATGTTTAAGGTTATGTTTGTTTTGGTTTTGAATAAATCTCTGTTGGGATTGAACCCGAGTTTTGATCTTTTCTTTGAAGTTAAACTTGTCTTACCATTTTCATGATTGGAATTTCAATGTGATATTGCTTGCAACTATTGCTGTCTTTTAACTGGTAGGTATTACTGTCCGAAGGTGTTTGAGGGTATGAGTTTGATTTGTTTAGAGTGAGGATTACTTTTGCCTTAGCGCCCTCGCAAATCTGTAGCGATTCGTAACCCACCTTACCTTGTTCTTTGTAATTTGTCACCGTCACCATTAGTTGTGGTGCTAGCTCCTTAGTAGGGGACGGTACAATTTCAGTAGATTACGGTTAGGTTAGCGTAAGGTTATTGACTGTAGAATTAAACTAAGCCAGGTAATGTTCTTTCAAGTTAGTGAAGACTTGTTTTCAGAATAAAAATAGTGTCTTAGACCTTCGATATGAGCAAATGTAAGTAGTTTCAGTTTTTATGAGTTACACTGAGTTATTTCTGACTAATTTGTAGTTCAGGTTTTCATTAAGTTTTGGTGTTGTGCAATTTTAAGAGAATTTTTTAGTTTTAAGTATTTAATTGTATTTAATTTGCTTATGTATCTGTGTTAAACTAAGACATGTATATTATAATTATATTTAGTATAATTTCCGTAAATTTTGACGGTTCTTGGGTTTTTGTTTATTTTCAGTTCTGGGAAGGAACCTAAGATTCCCATTGCTCCATATAGTCTGTCTTATGTTTTTTTTTTTTTTTTTTTTTTTTTTTTTTTTTTTTTTTTTTTTTTTTTTTCATTTCTCTTCTGAGAAATGTGCCTTAAACATTCCTGGCGTACTGGAAAAGCACACTCCGCGACATGGCATACTTATATGAGATAGACTATACGTGCAGTAAATTGTGCCTCGCATTGTTGTCTGGTGATTAGACACACGAGTTTGTGGCGCAAAGATTTTTGCACCATGTTGTTTCATTATCCTAACATGCACATCAGCAGCTGTGCTTCATGGTTATTGGCAGCGTGTCTTTGTTCAGACACGTCTCTCATTTGACTGCACCAGTCAGAATAAGATTATTTAAGTGTAAGAGATTTCAGAGATTTTGTTCAGCGCTTAACATCGAGGTCTTCAGCGCTGGTGATGGCGTAGGCCTACATGAGATGAGTGTGGAGCGCCGGAATGAAGGGGCCGGGGGAAAAGGGAGATCCCCGAGAAAACCCGCCGACCAACGGCATCGTCTGAAAATCCGGAGACTGACTCCCCGGGAATCGCCTTTGTAGGAGGCGAATGGTTTGGCCATTCGGCCACCGTGCCCCCCCCCCCCATACTTGTATGATTTAACAGTAAATCTCCAGACAAGTAAACCGTGCAATCGCTGATCACAAAGCTGAGCTGCAGATGTGCTCATAAGGCATTGAAACCAAATGGTGCAAAAATCTTGTCACGAACTCGTGGTTCTGTTAATATTACACAATTTAAACAGTTTCGGCATTCAGAACTTTCAAAATGTACCGCAGTTAACATGGAACAGAGTATATCTCACGTGACACGTGTTCGAACGTACCTATGTTAAGGGCGTGGGTCACCTCAGTTTTTAACGTATTTTTTATTTTTATATTTGTACCTAATATTTTTTTTCTAATTTTAGACATAAATTATGATTAAATCTTCCTCTGAAGAAATTAGTGTATCTCTCAAAGTTTTTTGCGTAATGAGTCGTAAACGTCAAAATTTGCACTTTGCTGTTTTATTTACGCCACTAAAACCAACTGTCATACCAAACTGAAAAAATTCACATTGTATAACTATGTTGTATGCTATGATTTTACATTATATAAAAACAAAAATAAAATATTTTTGTATTTAATAAAAAATGCTAAATTTTAAAATGAAAATTTAAAAAAAAAATAATGATACAAAATAATTTTTTTTATATGTGTCAAATAATAACCTACAACATTGTTACAAATTGTGGATTTTTTCAGTTCCGTATATCAGTGGGTTTTTGTGGCGTACTTAAAACCGTGAAGTGCTTTTGACGTTTACGACTCATTACGCAAAAACTATGAGAGATACAAAAAATTTCCAAGATGAATATTTAGTCACAATTTATGTCTAAAATAAGGAAAAAAAATATCTGGTATAAATACATATTTAAAAAAGACGTTGAAAAATGAGGTGAACCGCGCATAGTTCATGGTTAAAGTCGTTTTTTATTTTTGTTAAAGAATATCATCGTGTTTCATGTATGGCTCCAGAAAGAACAATGCATTTTTTTGAGTTGTAAGTAGCGTTTCCGATCTCATTAAACCGCGTTCAGGAAAACTAGATGACGCAAAGGTAGCACGTTGGACTTACAGGGATGACTCGGGTTCGATTCTCAGTTCTGGCCATCCTAGGTTGGTAGAGGCGCGAGTTTTTCGCGTATTCATCTGGCAACAGCCTAGACTTCTCAGTTCTATATATGCACTGGTCGAAGTTAAATATGCATTGGCTTGTAACCGTACTAGTGGATATGTGTAATCCCCACTACTTGTTTCCTTATTTGTTACTGGCTTGCAGTTGTCAAAGGTGTGTTGAAACAAGTGTCGTCTAATCACAGAAGTGAGAGTGAAGTATACGTTATTGGAGTTCAACCTGACCTGCAATCAATACGCGAGATTGGCCGTGGCCGATTTCTCTCGCAGTTCCTGTCATTGCCAGTTTGTGTGTATTATTGTCTAATGACTAGAGACATGCAAAATTTGTGTTATTTTCTGAAAGCTAACTATACTCCAAGTGACTATATAGTCTTGTTCGACGTCTCCCGCTGGCCGATATTGTCGTGATTTGCCGCGGAGAATGATTACAATGTAGAGAGGCCAATCTCTATAAAGACGCAACACACGTCAAAGACAACACGTACAAGTTCGTGGTCGATTGAATCGCAGATTATGCTCTGTTATGTATAGGAAAGTGGAGTTTAGTCTGCTACCAAACGATTACGCGAATTTTGCATGTCTCTACTAATGACTACAGACCTCCAAAATTCGCGTCTTCTTTTAGGCACAACGTATAATTCCAGCAACTACAGGTCTGCATCACATTCACAATTGGCCGTTGACTTACAAGACTCTTCTTTGAGTTACTGATCTATACAGACATGTAGAATTCTCGTTATCATTCGGTAGCAGACTTAACCTCACTTTCCTATACATAACAGAGCATTATCTGCGATTCACTAGGCCACGAACTTTTATGTGTTGTTATGTACGTGTGTTACGTCTTTACAGAGATTGGCCTCTCTACCGTGTGAGCATTCTCCGCGGTAAGTCACGTCAATATCGGCCAGCGGGAGACGTCAAACGAACCTATAGTCACTTGGAGTCTAGCTAGCTGTCAGAAAATAACCGCGAATTTTGCATATCTCTTACAACTGTAACTGAACAAATGCCCATTTCACTGTGTAGCGAGAAGCTAATAAACAGCTGCTATCACATTCAGTACACAAATATTCTTGGAGACTAGCCTACATGTCTGTGAACCCGCGAATTTTTCCGGCCTCTACTAATGACCCCAAGTCATCGAGAAATAAACCCTAAATAAAAGAAATGCGAAGTTGTAATTAACACGTAGTTCCTATTTACAGCTTCGTATCATCCCACGCAATGTACTGCAGCAGAAAACAGTCGTTACCCCACGCAGCTGTGATTAAAGAATGTCTCGTGTACAGACTCCACTTCCTTGCCCGACAGAGGGCGTTCGTATTGTAATGCATGTCTGCGACTTGGGCCAGTGTACATGCCAGACGAAACATAGTAAAAAAAACCTCTTCTGCCGTACGACTGTTTTGTATGCGGGACCGGCGCCATTTGCAGTACACGCGTGGAAAAAAAAAAGACAATTTGTATTGGCCGATGGGAAGCAAAAAAAAAAAAATGTGGATCCGCGGGTAGGAAAAAAAAGGAAGGGGGGAAAAAGAACCGAAAAATAAATTGCTGGTGGTTCGTGTTTGTCGTATATCGTTGCGCGCGGTCCGGGCGTGCGTGCGTGCCCAATACATTAGCCACTTCAACAGAACCTTTTCATTTAAAATTTAAACAGACATGGGAAAGAGTTAGAAGGGGGTGGGACGGGAATGCTTTTTAAAAAAACCCGTTGCTGTGTGAACTGGGAATACTTGCATCGCGTCCTGCGACTTGGCGTGTGGCTTTTGTAAACGCTGACGGGGGCGTGTGTATGTATATATTCAACGTAACTACCCTTCCGCGTGACTTTTTTTTCCTCTTCAAAGAGGTGGGCGATATGCGTGTTTTGCACTGGTCGATCCCCTTCCCCCTTCCCGACCCCCGCTCTCTTGTAAAAACTAAATTCCGAATTAGAAAAATAACCACTTGACTGCAGCGTCGTCCGCGCAGCCCTTTGCCCCCCTCTTTTTTTCTCCTTCTCGTCCACCACCAAGGGTTGAAGCCTCTCGCCGACGGAGGCGAAGGGCTGTTGCGCCCCCCTTTTCCACCCCCACCCACCCCGCTGTTCCCTTTCGTACCTTCCCCTCCCGCCCGACATGTTTTACCTTTCATACGACCACGTGAACAAGTTTGTGCAATTACTGGGCGGGCCCGCGGCACTGCCGGGTTGTGGGAGAGGGGTTGTGGGGACGGGGGTGGGGTGGAGTCGGCCGTGCGCCTCGCTGGGGGCGGTGTATGTGTGTGTGTGTGTGGGGGGGGGGGTTGTTTTAAACTATCCGCTGGAGTGGATCCCGGAATTATTGACGCGTCGTCGGGGCAGGGTTGGGGGGAGGAATTGCGCTCAGGGCGGGGAGAGAACCGGCTAATGATACAGTATTTCACTTGCCATTGTTTTTTTTTCTCCCTACCCTGCCACCCCCGACCCTGTTCCGCGCAGCACTGGCACATTGATGGCGTATAGGGTGGGGGAGGTCCTGAATGTATGTATGTGTGTACGTGTGTGTTTGTGTGCGGGGCAGACGAGCGGATTACTTGTGCCCCGGGAAAACGTAGCGGGAGGTGGAAGCTATAGTGGTAACGCCCTGCGTGGTTTCAGTTATTAAACTGCGTTTTATCTGCTGCCGGTAGGCTTTCGAGGGCTTTCCTGAGTAATGCATAATCGCAACCGCTGATTTTTTTTTTTTTTGCACCGAGAACTGTTTGCGTTGATTTTTTTTGTGGAATTTCTTTCTTTTTAATAACCCCTGACGCCTATATATTCCACCCCCCCCCAACAGCTCATAAACGCTAAGGTCAATTTGTGTGGTATTTTTAATGAAAAACTCGCTTGCCACAAACGATTTTTTTCAACATATTAAAATATGGCATAATACACTTTTTTTTTTTTTTTTTTTTTTTTTTACCGTCGCAGTAAGTTTAAGATAGAAAGGCAAGTAGTAACGAGTGTTTGACGTCTGCGGCTAGTTTTATTGCGACAAACGCTAGCTTTCCTTTGTCTGGTTTTATTACGATAATCGGCTTACTAAATGTTACGTTTTTAGGATATTCAAGCAATGGCAAAGATAAAACTGCGAGTTAATAGACAGAAGGCTAACCATCGTTACGTGGTTAAACACAGAAGAGTTAGGGTGTTCAAGTGGGAAAAATATATAATTTTATATTTGTATTAAGTAGTGTTTTAGTTTTATATACGTTCCTTGGGAGTATACTTTCCTTGTACGAAAAAAAAAATCTCATCCAGTTTTCCTATAATGGCATTTCAAAGTAAAAGTTTGTATTTGTTTACTTCATACATATCTTGAAAACCACTAAACATAGTGAAATAAAAAAATCACATCAAAACTACGGGTCGCGGTTTTCAGCTTTAAGCAGCGGCTTACCGCTGAGTTTATTGGCTTTTCTTATTTTGTTTTTTGTTTTATTGTGGGTTTTTCTGTAATGCGGCAACATTCGCCCGCAATGGCATAAGTTATGTCCAATAATACTTTTATGTTCATAATTAGAACCCATTCCAAAAATCGTTCTAAGATGATACTGAGCTGTCGACACGCAAACGGATTCGCACGTGAGCACCGGCGTGTCACGAGCGGAATCCCAGAAGTCCGGCCCTCGAACCACGTAGTTGGTCGGTCAGCAGGGGGACGGTTTCTTAAGCGACCTGGAGGTTCGCCGCCGGATTCTAATAGGCTATGCCATCCGAGGTCGTGCAGTCACGAGATCGGGAGCCGAAGTTCCCATAACTCGTTGGGTGTATCTAGAACAAGTGCACCCCGACTGACTAGTTGCGGCGGGGCGCGTGTATCTGTTTTAGCTGGTTTCCGAACCCGTATTTAAGGCTGGAAGGGAGTTGTTGCCATAATTAAGACTCGGTTTTAGTCGCCATATTGAATTTTATTATTTTCCCCGTTTTTAGAATTCTGAGAAGAAAAATGTTAAATCAGCGACTATACCGCAAATTCTATTTACCTTGAGCTACAATACAAGCATATAGCAATATAGCTAGTAATGTATAGTTAGGTCGCAACTTGTCGGACAAGTTATGAATATAAAAAAATGTGCACACACAATGCGGCGTAATTACATGTTAATATCTAAATCGCAAGGTCTCTACTGTAGCGAAATGTAAATAGAAGTTGAGGTATAATCGCATATTGAACATTTTCAATCTTAGAATTCCAATAAAGTGAAAAATAATAAAATTCAATACGGCGACTGAAATCGAGCCTTAATAAATTACGTGTTGGTGTTTCGGCGGGGAGTAAAGCTCTACCAGCCACTGGGACTGGCGTGATGTAGTGTCGTGTTGTCTAAGTGAGGTTAGTGTTGTCGGCAAGTGTCTAGTTAAACTCGTAAAGTGATTTCCCTACAGCAGTGAGTGCCATTTCGTTGTGTGGGCGTTTGTGAAATAAATAGACATGTTAGTGACACTTTCCTGACGCTAAAAAGTACCAAGACCAAGAGCCTTGGTCAAGGTCATGGCTAACCAGTGCATCTGCCCTATGGAGGCTTCATAGCGACCTGGAGGTGGCCAGCTGACGGTCCGATGAACAGCCACCTTGGTGGCCCTGCACCCTCGTTATGTACGTCAGCTTGCTCTCAATAGTAAGGATAACTTTCAGTGTGTTGTGGTAACACAACTCCGCGCTTGCAGTTCCGCTTGATGGCTGAGCGCTGCAGTGGTATCCGTAACACTGTGTACAGTCTTACACTGTTCAGATACAGGTAGTCTTTTTTTGCAAATAACGTCAGTTTACCTGCAAAAATATTTGAATTGGTTTTGGCTTTTTTTTCGTTACAATATTTCTGAAAGCGCAGAAATATATTAAAAAAAAAAACTGTTTTTTTCTTCGGAAAAAATTAATGTGAACATCAGTAAAAATTTGTGTCATAATAATGTAGCGATTTTCCAAAACCATTATTAGTTTTTTTTTTTCGTTCTAAATATTACTAAGTCATTGAGGGTGTCGCCGTTTATGCATGTCACCTCTTCATTTAAATATCATAACTGAAGGATCAAAGTTATTTACTGACAATGTCTCGTTAGTGAAACAGTATATTTGTAAGATTCTGTGCGATTTTACCCTTAAGGTGCATGGAAAGGTACGATGTCGAGCGGACGACTGGAATACACAATCGTTAGAGAAGGTGATTTATCGCGGGAAAAGTTGACTGTTTGCTAGGTTTCAATGTAACGAATTCACTCTGACGCTTTTATTTCGTTATTGGCTAGTCACCATTTGACTGGGCCAATGATAACTCCGGTGCACTACTACTGAATGTCTGTGATTCGTCTGTAAACAGCTATACCGTGGCACATAACCGTCGGCCAACAATACATGACGCAGTACGCTATACTGATTTGCAGAATACGCTGGCAGAAAACATTCTCGCGATAAATCACCTTCTCTAACAATCGTCAATAAAATCTGAATCACTTGTCAAAATTCGATAAGATTTTTTTTGCCGAGTAGATATTTTATCAGCAGTCATTCATGTATGCGGTAGTATTCTTTACTTTCGATTAAAAAAGTAATAACGATTTTTTAGAAAAATAGGGCTTGAAACCACAAAATCTACCAAAATTGATAACTGTCACTTTATAATATGATAATATCTAGGCCTCTGTAATACCGAATTTCGAAAATACTCGCGTTTTCATTTGAAAATAATTTTACTACCGAAAATCTCTGCGCTAGAATTTTACAGATGTTAAAATTATTTTCAAATGAAAACGCGAGTATTTTTGAAATTCGGTTACTATAGAGGCCTGGATATTTCCTTATTAAAAAGTATAAAAATTATAGTTTTCCACTTCTGTAGATTTCGTGGTTTCAAGCCCTTATTTTTCTAGAAGCAGTTTTTTTTTTAAATTTTACTCGAAAGTAAAGCATACTACCGCATAGTGCTATATAAATAAAAGTCCGCTGATAAAATATCTACTTGGCAAAAAAAATCTCATCGAATTTTGATGAGTAGTTAAGATTTTATTGACAATTGAGTGTTCCATTCGTCCGCTCGACATAGTTTCTTTCCATACTCCTCAACTGCCGTACAAAATATTTTGTTTTCCTTGCACGACGAGATAGAGATAGAATAACAAAATGTGTTGTATAACATGCTTTCGTCATTCATACAGTGGTCTAAAAATATGTAATCCACAATTTCCCTGCTAGTTATTAATACGCTTACTTGAAGTAGGCACTTTCGATAACCTTTCAGTTTTCGTAGAGTGGGTCGAATTGAAACAACTAACGAGCCATACCTGGATTAATGCACGGACGTTTACGTCACAGTGTGGTTATTACAATACCTGTCCGATGCAGGCGACACTCACACTTAAAATTCCCGCCTGTATGAATGCTGTGTGAAATTGGATATTTTTTTTTTCAAATGCGAGAATGCCCGCCCGTATATCGGCGTACTGATATCTTCATTTTCCCAGGGTCGTTTCCATGGGTTTTAACGCCACTTTCGGAACGCCGGTAAAAGTTGCACCTATCCATTATTCGGGGCGTGTACCGCGGGGAGGTCGTGGGAGAGAGGGGCAGAAAAAAAAGGTACATTCGAATAAAATTGGGGCGAAAAAAAATAGTGGCTCCGGGAGGCGGAAAGTTGTAAAATGTGTGTGTAGTGAATGTAGCCCGCCAGGCGGAGAGAGGACTGTATACGTCAAGCCTGCTGGACGGGGTGAAAATATGACCTCTGGGATTAATGACGTGCTTGTCGCCCCTACCCCCTGCGAGCACACCGGACAATTGCAGTCGTCGGTGATCGTATGAATGCCCAACCCCTTCCTACCTCCCTCGACCCTCGAGCGTGGTGTGTTTTATTATAGTAGCCACCCTCCCTTTCTCTCCCTCCCTTAGCCACCGCCCAGTTTTCATATAGACACCACACTGTCACGTTTACCGGCAGACACTCTGTTCCGCTGCAGCTAGGTCCCCCTTCGTCCACGGCCGTCCTGGCCTCAGTTCTTCATTATAGCCGCCGGTGGTACCCCGGGGGAACTATGAAACTGCTGGTTTATGACGGCCTCTGGTCGCCGTCTCGCTCCGCTGGACTTCCTCCGCGGTTTGCAGCGTCCGCCGAGTGTACCAGTTTTAGTTCTGCAGGGGCGGTATTTCACATGGAGATGAGTTTTTATCATCTGAAGCATTATCATTTCAACTGCTGTTGTGTCTGTCCCGGCCATGGCTTGTAAAAATTACCATTGTTCTCTGCTACTGATGTCTTTTTTTTTTTTGCGGTCCCCCTAACCCCCCGCTTCTGCGTCTGCGTTTAATTTTATTTCCGGCGGGAAGAGGGCGGAAATGTACTCGGCTGGTGCGGGCTCTTGTGGCTCCCCATGTGTCGCGGCGTAGTTGGCCACAGCTGTTCACTTCGCCATGAAAGTCGAGACTCTCGAGTGTTATCATCGGCTCATGAACCATCCTTAGAGACGATGGTTTATCGCGGGAAAACTTGACTGTTTGCTGTGTTTCAACGTATGTTCAGGTTGTGAAAAGATGACTGGCTTTTGCTTGTGCGAAGATATGTTGCCCAATTTGATTGAGCCAATAAGAATCCCGTTATTGTAATATTTGATGCCTATTATTGGTCTGTTGTGTCAGACTTATAACTAGGGCCCGGTAGTTTTCTTGAAAATATTTTTGCCCCATTTTGTTTTAGTGTCTTACGTGCACACCTGCAGCTCAACTTCATGATTATTGGCAGAGAGTTTTTGTGCAGAGTTATTATTCATTTGACTGTGCCAATCAGTACATGGATAACTGTGACACAACACGTCTGTGATTTGCGGGTTTAACCTCCAGACGCTGGGTGTTACGGCATCCAATCACTGACAACAAGCCGAGATACAGGTGCGCACGCAAGACACTAAAACAAAGTAGTGCAAAAATCTTTTCGCGAAAACTACCGGGGCCTACTTGTAACACACGATCGTACATGTTGCAAGTAACCATAGTGTTTTCAAGGGTATGTTGGCACAAAACATTTTCGCGATATACCATCCTGTGTAACCTGCGCTAGCTGGACGTTCAGACTTGCTAAACTTCTTCGTTAGGGGCGTGTACGAGTTAACCAACGATGTGTCCTTGCACAGTAATAACACTTTCGTCGCAAATGGAAAATGCTTAAGAGGCGGCGTCATCTCTTTTGTCAATACGTAATATTAATTTTTATTTAATACATGAAGCATGTGACTAATGTCTCTTAATTGAAACATTAAATTTTTAATGTCAGGTGCGTGTTATTGTATGACATCGGTACTGGGAGTTATTTGGTATTTATTATTTGTTGAGAGGAAAACTTTATCGTAGAATTTAAATCAACTTAATTATTTCGTAGTTACGCTTTAATTTTTCGAATACAGAATGTTCATAATGAAAGGCAAAGTAATTAGCTACCTTCCTATTAAAATATTTTAGTTAAATCGCGATAAATTTTTCATCAGAAATGAATTACGAAAAATTTACCGTAAGTGTCGCGGGCTCTTAAATATAAGCCACTGCAATATTACTTCGCCGCAAAGAAAATTTTTGTTAACAAATTACAGTTATGGTACCAGAATTTGTGTTGGCAAGATCATTTATTTGAAATCTTTGTGGTGAAGATGGTTGTGGGTATTTTAAACACAAGTTTATGTTGAAAAATATACTGTCGTTTCTACAAAGAAACTCAATATTATTTTCAAAGAAAACTTTTTTTATGTAAAATGTAACACAAAACTTTTTTCCCTTACTTGCTTTGTTGTGAGGCAAGATTCCTTGCTAAATAATTTTGCTGCTAAGTTGCTTTGCAGTGGATCGTATTTAAACAAAATTTCGGTATGGCAACAAAAGTGTTTTTACTGCGTACACTGTAGCTGAAATGAAGAATTGAATGTAGTGACATCTTTGTTTATCGATTACAATCGATCGGGGTGATGCCCAACGTCCGTACATCACGTCGACAGCTCGTTATCAGTGAATCACGTCTACTGTCGTTGTTCTTAAGTGTTCTTAAAATGTTGTAGAGGGTTTTTTTTATTCCTTATTTGACTAAACTACTTTGCCTACATTACATGTGTATATAAAAAAGAACACACTTGAAACTACGGCCCTACAAGTGCAGCAAGTCAACTGAGAAAACACCAACCGGACTAGAAAAATACAATAGAAACATGCGTTGGACTTTGAACCGTACTTCCCACAAATAAAGTGGAGTCAACCTTTTAGATCTCACAGGTACGAGCATAATAGTAAAGCACTGCACACCAGTTCAGTTACTTGCGCGTAGAGGTAATACTGCATTACGTACGCTGGTCAGCAGCACCCTTAGCGCTCCGTCGATTTTGTACTTCACATATACAACAAGTAAAGGTGGACGTTCTCTCCAACTTAAAAATTGTTAAGTATAAGGCTTACCTTTAAAACGGCATGTATGCACTGCAACTCTTTAAGTCATGATGTAAGACATACGACTTATATTTGTTTTATATATAATAATTAAGATTAGTTTTCCCGGAATATTTTGGTTTTATTGTTTTTGTTTAGACTACGTGCTTCCTCGCCCCTAGACTTTTGAGTCACACTACGCATATGTCAGAGCCTTAAGGTAAAAGTTTCCTTACATTTTTGGATTTAGTTAAGTATTGTTTTCACGCAGTTAGGTTTGCCACTTTTCGAAAGCATTTCTTAGGTCTGTCACGTACCGAAAGTGACATTAAAACCCACGAAAACGTCCCTGGGATGATGATGATATTACAGACGCATATACGTAGCGAAGTCCTTGATCATGAAATTGATGTCTTGGAGTTGCGTGTTTTCATATGTGTTAAGCTTTTCTTTCCTCGCCTCCTCCCGCCAAATAAAAAATTGTTTGATAAATTAAAAATAGTAAATCATAAAATACCTAACGCTGTATCACTTTCGCACACATCATTTATTCTTAGCGTTCTCACGTGTTTGCAATGGCCATTTAACACTAAAATTGCTAACCCTCCCAGTAATTTATCCTACATTTCGCCTAATTTGCATTTTGCCCGAAGGCCCTTTTGCTTACTTTTAAATATATTCAACTTTAGTCTTGATGTTGTGCTAAGGTATTGTAATGTCAGATTTGTTTAGATTAAGTTGTGCAAAGTTAGTTAAGGGCATATGGTAGATAAATAAACACTTAAATAGTGTCAGTTTAATGATATAGGTTTATTAAAGTCGAAATGGAAAAACTACAAAAACCACAATTTTAGTTAATAATATTTGCCAACTTTGTAAACAAAATTTTTACAAAATGCCATATTTGGTGAACGTCATTACCTCCGCCGCAATTAAATGTTCAAAATTACGTCAGAAATAACGCCTCGGAAATACGTCGCTGGGGAAAAATGTTTGCTCAGAAAGTTGGGGGAAAAAAAAAAACCTTTTTACGGGGTTGTTGGTGTTTTATTTTTGCTTATTGGCTTTCAGCCTCCTGCTATTTGTGGTAGATGAATCTAGCTTTATTTATGTACAATGGGCCCTTAAGTAACTTTAGATTTTACTTTTCGGCTCGGTCAATTTGGGCCCATATAGGACACATTTCTTCTCATACCATTTTACGTTCATACGTTAAGCTTTACGATGGAGCGCGTATCACTAGACAGTTTCGGGGTACAAATCGCGAATTTATAGGAACGCGGCAAATCGTTTGACGTTTATACGACTGTAAGCATTTCCCTAAAGTTCTAAGACACTGAATAAGGTAAAGCAGGTGTAAAACATACATACATACATACAAACTTATAGAAGCGTAGTAAGCGTGTGTTCTTATCGTAGGTAAAATTAATATGAATAAGTTAAGCGGCTTTGCGTGAAAAATAATACGCGTGGTACGCTACAACATCGCCCATGCGTCAGGCGAGGACTTCCTTAAAGTGAGAGAATTTTTAATTGAAGGTGCTACTGCATTGTGAGCAATATTTTCATGCGACGCAGTTGTACAACGCTGTAATTCGAAACATCTGTTGTCTGGCCGGGCAGACAAGCCCGCGAGTGATGGAAACCATCAGTCACTTTCACCCATCATAGCCATGCCTCGCTGTGTCGAGCAGTCGAACCTTTCCCTCCGCCAGTCCAGACAGCTGTCCGATCAGAAAACATTGACCCCCGAATGTGTCCGCGGCCACAGAATATGTGGGAATACAGAAGTGAAATAGCAGGCAGGACGGTAAACTCAATCACACACGCCAGCAAAGAGGCTTCGCTGGCCAGTAACATTGCGGAAATGCATACCACCAATCAGCGTAAAGCGGCTGTCCTGCTAGCCGGCAGCCAGGCCAATTGAAATTCTGCAGTAACATGCAGGAGCCAAACAGAAACAGGGCTGGTATCAATAACCTTGGGCAGCCAATAAGCGGCGAAGTTCGCCCTACCAAATGAGCCGCCACGTCATTTCACGTCTGTATTACTATATAGTTTGTGCCACAGCCATGTAGTGATCAGTAGCGACGTGCAAAATTCGTGGTCTTTTCCGTTAGCAGACCAAACTTCTAAACGATTGTTAAGGCCTCCCTCTTTAGTTTTTCAGTGGTTTAGAAATTTTTTTTATAACGCAAATTAATATCCTATATCAAAAATTTATTCTTACAGTTTTAACATTTATATATAATCGTTTGTATCTAAATTTTTATGTTGCAATACACCAAACGGATTTTTAGATTTTCACCCCTGAAATATCACATATTTTGTTGTCAAAATAAGCCAAAATGAAGCAAAATAATTTTTTGCTAGCAAAGGGTACCTTATTAAAAAAAAACTCTGCCAAAATTGTGTATCGTATGACTGTACACAGTCTCAAATTTTTTTCAAAGCGTTTGGTTAAAACAATATTAGAGTTATTTGCAATTGTTATGAAAGACCATGACTTACGTCTTCCGTTCGGCGATGATGTCGTGGTCTCGCACTGAGAATGCTTCTGTTCAATAATTGTTGCGAAAGGATCTTTGCACCATTTTGTTTCATGCCTTGCGTACACATCGACAACTCGGCTTCATTGTTAGTATTTGTTCAGACATCTCCCATTTGACTGCTTCAATTATAATAACACCACATCTATGTAATATGCCAGTAGAACCCTAAGACAAATGAGTAGAGATGATGGTTTATCGCGGGAAAACTTGACTGGGTTCCAGCGTACCAAAAGATTAATGGCTTTCACCTGTACATGGAGCTGTTGCACTATTCGACAGAGCCCATAATAATTACGCTATTGTAATATTTAATGCCTGTTTTTGGTCTGCGGGCATCTACGTTGTGTCAGGCTACATCCCAATCATATGTGTTGAAATTAACTACACCGTTTTCAAGGGTATGTTGGCACAAAACATTTTTGTGATAAACCATCATACACTGAAAAATTTTTTTGTACTTCTACAAAGAAAATCTTTGAAAACCCAGTTGCCAAATAAATTCTTTGTAAAACTACAAGGGTTGTCCTTGTAATAAAATACAAATTATAATATGTTTGTAAAATTACAAGGAATAACCTTGTAGTTGTACTTAAACAAGGAAAAAAATCATTTAAATGTTCATTGTACTTCATAAATAACACTGGACTTATTTATCAACTAACTTTTGAATAAGTTTGCATGAAATGATAAAAAAAAGATGCTAAGTTTCGAACTACTCTCCCCGCGCTTACATTCCAGATGCTACGTATTTTACCCCTACACCATGGATCCTAGACCACGGCGACTCTTGTACTGCTTAGGCTTTATTTGTTTATGTACATTCAGTGTACAGTTCAGTAACAATGTTTTCTTTTAAAGCACGCAATTATTATAAACATTCATTTTATTCCAGAACAATGCGTTCCAAAGTTTGTGATCTTTGCATTAATTTCCAGCGAACCTATGATTTTAGTAGATTACACATTTTTTCTAAGTTTTTTTTTTTGCAAACGAAATCCTTTTTAACATTATAAACTAATAATTTTACAAGGAACATTTTTCTACATTTACGAAAGTTTGTACAACTACAAAGAAGTGCCTTGTCATATATTACAAAAAAATTTACTGTGCAGGAACTGTCGATATGTAGATACAAAGAATTACTTTGTAGTATTACAAAGTTTACCTTGTAAGTTTATAAACTAATGATTTCACAAGGAAAACCTTTGTACTTTTACAAGGATTTGTAAAAGTACAAAGAAAAGCTTTGTAAATTTTTCAAATTTTTAGAGTGTATTTACAAATGAGTTAAAATATCCAGTCACGTACCTTGAAGCAGAGATGCACATGAGTTATTGAAATGAAATAGTGCAAACTTTTTTACAAGAATATTGTAACTTCACAAATCATTCAAAGTTCCTCAGTATGGTGACCAACTTGCAGTAAAACTCGTGGCCAATAAAGTCACAGATTGTACGGTCGTGTGTTCAGAGCAGTGAAGTTTAGTCGGTGAGCAAATAATAATAGTATTATTTGCAGGACCCTATTAGTGATCAGACAACTCCCCTAGCAGCATGGCGGTAGGACGCACGTGGGAAACATGGCTGACGTTGCCCTTTGGCAGGAAGGCTTTCTAGCTGCATTACAGTTTCCCCTTGCCCTTGAATTCCGACGCTGTTGCATCCTCCACACGCGTCGTCCTCGCAAGCTTAACAAGACCTCTCTGGTATCACCACTTGGAGCCAAGATTTTGTTGCGAAAAGATTTTAGCATCTTTTGGTTTCAGTGCCTTACATGCAGATCTGCAACTTTACGTCGTGGTCAGTGATTGGATGTTTAAACTCTCCCTTGACGTGGGGTTCTAATAGGTACAGTCAAATCATAGACGTGTTGGAACAAAGACCTTGATAAGGTTAATTCTACTACAAGTTAGAAAGAAAGTGTGTTTTCTTATGGGAGAGTTTGACACAGGGAAAATTTCTGCCACTGGTTTCGCTGCTATCGCTAAGGGACCAGAAAAATACGAAACCGTAGTAAAATTAAATTTAAACAAGCTTGGAAATGACAGAAGTCATTTAACTTAGTTTTAAAAGTTATCAGAAACCAATTTCGCGTTTTAAATTATCGTCTTAATGTAACTTAAAATTCAGGAAAGCTCGGTGATAGTTTACACCCTTTACCGGTACCAACGCTCAAACGGCAGAAATTTTCCCTGTGTCAAACTTTTAACATTGATCTGTCTAACCTGTAGTAGAATTACCGTTAACCATGGAGCTGGGTTGCCGGTGTGCACGTAGAACATTTTAAAAAAGTGGAGCATAAATGTTTTCGCGACAAACTCGTGGTGCTGATCCGCGCTGAACGAGGGGGCGCAACGGTTACGCCTTGTTCGACAGTCTTTCGGGAGGACCGTGGTTAGATTCTCGATTCCAGTCAACCTGATGGTTTTCTGTGGTTTCCGGAAATTGCTTCAGGCGAATGCCGCAATTAGTTCTTTAAACGCAAAGGTGGATTCCTCTCCCAGTTTCTGTCACTGTGTCAAGTTGTGTGTCGCCGTCTCTAATGGCCTCGTTGTCGGGAAAAAAAAAGCGGGGTACTTCCTGTAAAATTTTAATTGTTTTATAATTTTTGTATTTGTACAAGACTTTGTTTATAGACACGCATAGTGACTGTAGGCCCTATTTTACAGTAACGAACATTTTCAAGCTTCCGTAGTTTTTTTTTATAGTGGCATGTCAAAGCCAAAATTTGCATAAAACTATTTTATAGAAGAAACGAATACCAACTAAAATACAAAAATGAAATAATTCTCACTAAATAACTGTGTCACGGGCTACGTCTCGACGTGAATATGAAACAGAATGAATACATGTCGTGTTTTTGGAAAATTGTTGCATTTAAAAATAAAAATGAGCTTAGTTTGTGTAATTTTTTTTAAATACAAATAATTCAATGTAGGGTTTTTATACGTGTCTGGACGTATCCCGCGACACTTTACTTCTGTGCGAATTATTTAGTTCCTGTTAGTCAGCTGATTGCCGTTTCTTGTATAAAATCGTTTAATGCTAATTTCGATTTTGACGTGCAATTGTACAAAATCTATGAAAGCTAGAAAATTTTCATTACTGTAAAAAATTTTCGCAATGTATGTCTACAAAACAAACAATATCTCTTTAAAATATAAAAATTATTTAAATACTAAAAAAATTGCGTGAACTCCTCCATTAAAAACGGAATATTGTCAGAATGCCCTGCTGGAAGACGAAAAAAAAAGTGCTTGAAAAGTACAACTATCAAGTATGGACGAGAACAAACAGGACCATACAACCTAACACAGCGCTTTATAATGTATGTATAGGCCTAGATAGACAACACAACGAAGATAACAAAGACTAATGTAGCAGGCTTCATTTGACAACAGATGAGACATTTCCATTTGGCCTGGGAAAATTTAGCACTCATTGTGTGTGGCATCTGGAAAATTGTCGAACAGGTCCACCTTACTTTTTTATTTTGAGTTGAGATTTTTCGTCGGTCTACATATTATATTTTGCTGCATTTGGGGAGGTTCGCAACTATAACTTTTGGTGATATTTTACAGTCTATCGAGGATGTTATTTCATGTTAAATTATGTACGGTGTTATTGTTTACCTCGTATTGTAAGCATCTCGGAACATGGTAAATAATTTTGCACGCATGCTGTCTTGAATTATTTTTTACGGTACGCAAAATCGTGATTTTAACCTTCTGATATTTAAACATTTACATACTTGACCTGTAGTTTATTTACTGTCGGTTTTTCTTAAAAGGACGTGGTACGTAATTCAACGCTAAAAACATTAATCTATAACTGTAGGCTTCTTGAAGCCAATTTGCGAAAATTTAACAATAGGAATCCTAGACAATAGTTTTAGCCAACGTTTTAAACAAAATTGTTTCCAGTGTTATTAACTTCTGAGGCACAATCTCTGACGCCGAAACCTCGTGCATGTAACTGCGGCGCAAGAGATCACGCGTAACGAATTAGTAATTCTGGATAAATATTTACTCATAATGTTGGCAAATACCATTATCTAGGATTGTCATTGAGTATTTTATCCATATTGGCCTCGAAAAAAGCGTAGAAATCAATCTTATGTTTTCAGCGTTTTTTTATCTACCACGCACTCTTATTAAAGTTCTTTTCTGGACCAAATGAGAAATTATTATGTTTAGTCATTTATTTCTCTAGTTTTTGCATATTCTCTTTTAAGAGTTGTTATTAAGGACGTTCAAGAATGAATAATTCATAATTTTGTACGTGTTCTAAATAATGCTAGTTTTGTAGACTTCAGTAGTGACTCCAGTACTTTATTATGGAAATTCACTAAAGTGAAGAAAATTTTCACCTTTTCGCCGATATTTAGTGATGATGGTATATTGCGAAAATGTTTTGTGTCAACGTAACCTTGAAAACGCTGTTGTTAATTGCAACACACATGATTGGCTGATGTACGTCTGACACAACATGGCTGTCTGCAGACCAATAACAAGCATCAAATATTACTATTTCGGGATTCTTATTGGCTGTGTCAAATAGGGTAACAGATCTAACTATCAGCGAAGGCCAGTAATCTTTTTACAAGCTGAACGTTCGTTGAAACCGAGCAAACAGTTTATTTTTCCCTCAATAAACCATAATATCTACTAATATTAAATGCAACTAGCTATTTGCTAGAAGTTATAAAATATAAGATAGCTAATTTTTATATTACAAAGAAATTATGAAAATATAGTAAACAACTAATTTGTCAGCAATTTTTTAAGATACGTAAGTTTTACCTTTTTATGATAGTGGTAGCAATTATTCTTTAAAATCTCTTTTTATTGTGAGTTATTTAGTAAGTCCGTTAGTTTTCGTTAGGTGTGTGCTGCCGTAACATGTAAATTTCGACTTTGATATGCTAATATGGAATACTATACACGCAAAAATGTTTCCATGGAGAATAACGTAGTTGTCATTTCTTCATAAGTGATGTTATTTCGTACAGATGCAAAGCTATTCATTTTTCACTCTTGAACGTGTATTATAAACAAAATAACCTTTAAAATATGTGTAAAATGTGAACATAACACTTCTGATCTCTCGCAGGATATTTTGATTAATTTGGCAGAGTAGTTTACGGTTCTCATCCAGAAAAGAGGCCGAAGCGGAAGATTCAGAAATTATTTCTGCTGCCAAAATTACGTTTAATGTGTAATAATTATGTATGTTGAAATATTTCTTAAGAACAATTATTTTTGTAGTGTTAGCGTAAGCTAGATTAGTTCATTAGCATAATTATAAAAAGCGGTTTACTTGGAAGACTTTCATCCCGCTGTTTACTGTGCGGGAATATTTATTCTCTCAGACGGGGCGCGAGAGATAATGTTATCAGACCGCTTGTATCGCAGCCGAGACGGAGCCCAGAACAATTGCTTATTGACGGAATTATAAAATCAATTCTCGTTGGCGGGGCCGCTCATCAGAGGGCGGTCCTCCCAGCAGGCGGGCGCCGCGTGTGGCGTTGTATAGTCGAGGTAGCAACTTGCTGTCGATTGTTTCTCTGCATTGTAAAAAAAAGCTTTTCTAAACAGTAATGGAAGTTTTTAACTCTTACAACAGTGTGGGACCCTTATTTGTGGTTTCCGATAAAGGGATCGCTTTTGAAGATTGTCTTGTCCAGGGTAATAATTTAAAAATAACTTTTATTGTGTCCTCAGGCGTTGTAGGTCGTTCGGGATAATGTAAGCACCGTAAACTTAACTTTTGAAAAATATTACTGGCCGTTACTGCATACAATTCAACATTAACTATATATATATCTTACTGCTTGTATGATTGGCAGCGAAACTACGCAAAATAGTTACTTTTTTAAATGCATCATACAGTTAATTTAATTCTTTTTATCAAACTATATAGGAGGTTCCTACCGACGGCACGCGCAAACATCAAGTGCCGTGTCTAGAGATGTTAGACATTTCCCATCTTTTGCCGTTACGCGCGGAAAGGTACGAAATTGCTGAAAATAGATTTTTAGCAGGGTTATTTTCAATGCTCTTTTTATCCCGAACCGTAAGTATAGAGGTGTTTAATGGAACATTTTAATTGTTTTAATATTTTTCTCTTCTTTCTCTGTCTCTTCTTTCTCCGTCTCTTCTTTCTCCGTCTCATCTTTCTCCGTCTCATCTTTCTCTGTCTCATCTTTCTCTGTCTCATCTTTCTCTGTCTCTTCTTTCTCTGTCTCTTCTTTCTCAGTCCTTCTTCCTCAGTCCTTCTTCCTCAGTCCTTCTTCCTCAGTCCTTCTTCCTCAGTCCTTCTTCCTCAGTCCTTCTTCCTCAGTCCTTCTTCCTCAGTCCTTCTTCCTCAGTCCTTCTTCCTCAGTCCTTCCTCAGTCCTTCTTCCTCAGTCCTTCTTCGTCAGTCCCTCTTCCTCAGTCCTTCTTCCTCAGTCCTTCTTCGTCAGTCCCTCTTCCTCAGTCCCTCTTCCTCAGTCCCTCTTCCTCAGTCCCTCTTCCTCAGTCCCTCTTCCTCAGTCCCTCTTCCTCAGTCCCTCTTCCTCAGTCCTTCTTCCTCAGTCCTTCTTCCTCTGTCCCTCTTCCTCTGTCCCTCTTCCTCTGTCCCTCTTCCTCTGTCCCTC
>PNEQ01062338.1:0-27211 GCA_003012365.1 Medauroidea extradentata | reverse complement strand
ATTCACAAGTTTTCACGCCATTGTAGAAGTAGAAGAAGGAAGGAGTTGTAAATTGTCATAGAATATCGAGCATCGCGCCTAGAGTAGTGTTTAGTGGATTCCATCAACATCGAACACACGTTACTTGTTCGTACATCAATCTGCACTTCCTTTGTTACATATTAAAAAATTAATAAAACAACTATCGAGAAAGATGTGTAAGTTCACAAATAAGAAATTCAATATTTATAACACATATTTACAACCAACTTGGATAATTTGGTAAAAGTATTACATAAATATTTTATATTTTAGTAATTTTTAGAGCAGTAGCCGACATTTTGTTGACTACTAACATTCAAATTCACAAATATTAAGCAATAATAATAAGAAAATATAATGCATGTTATTTGATTAATAAGCTATTACAATTTAAGGAGTTACACAACAGTCAGGATTTGGTAAATACATTTTGCTTAACAGTGATGCCATTAATGTTTAGAAGAGAAAAATTGAAGGCCTTGACAGGGGTTTTGCAAGAAAGACAGAGAGGAAAATATTGCCCTAAACAAATGGCACAAAATCCATGACTGCATTTAATTGTACAGTGTATAATATATGTTGTGTTATTTAGTTTTTATGCACACTACGCACGTTTAGGCATAATGATTTTTGTTAAAACGTTTGGTTAAGTTTTTATGCTGGTTTTTTATATTTAGTACATTTATGTTACATTACTTAAATAGTCATGGTTAAGACACAGCCACGCAATTATATGTATACTACAACATACAATTAAAACATACGATTTTACTTGTAGTTACCTGTTGTGCATTCCTCTGCCACTTCCTTCCACAACTTAACTGAAACATCTCGATTGTGGAGCTTTTTATTATTGGTCCCACAGAGACTGTCTTTCTTGCACAACTGTAATTGATGTTTCTACATCTACTCTTATTTTCATACACGTGGACTCGCATGCTTTGCAACAGGTTAGGAGGCCGCCGAAAACGTCTTCAAAACAAACTTATTTGATAAAACTCGCTCGGCCCGTACACGCTCGGTTCGGTTCGGACTCGCTCGGCAATTAGTATGAATAACCCAACCCTGGCACACTGTATTGTTTCTACGGTGGAATCGGCTCGGACACACTCGGTCTGGTCTGCAGTGTTACTGTAGCCTTAGAGCTAACTAAAATATCTCAAACACACCACATTTATTTGAAAAACATAAAAGCGAAGGAGCAATTACAAACGCCGATTTTTTTGAGATTTTTTTTATTTGCGAATTTTGGTTCTAAATTCTTTCTAATTACTATATAATTACCACAATTACTTGATAAGCATATCTGTGTTGGAGCAAATAGAAACATAGCAATCTTGATCGTAACACGTACTTACTAATTTTTATATTGTTATCACAAATATTTGATAAACATATCAGTGGTTGTAAAAATACAAACACCGCAATATTCAGCATGTTGTATATATGAACATTGACTTGTATGAACTTATTAATATCTACATCATTACCACAGTTATTTTGGTAACATATCACCGTCGGAGCAAACACAAACCACGCAGTATTGAGCATTATGTATATTATGAAAGTCGTTTGATGTATTTACTAATTACTATTTTATTACTTCAATTATGTGATAAACATGTATGTAGTTGAGTCAATGCATACACTACAATATTGAGATTTGTGTATATTATTAATGTTGTTTGACAGGTAAGGTCATTCTGTCATTTAGAGTTAGGTCTGCTTCCAACTTGACCTCTATAATGTCGAGATTTTCAACCTAAGGTACATTGATGAAATTAAAATGAAAAAGGTTTTGGATATGGAAACTCATTCAGAGCGTCAAGCTTTTCAATTTTTCATGTTTTTAGCTATGGATGTTTCCAAAAGTAGACGTCTGGCCTGTGAGAGGTTCTAGAATTTCTATGTGTTGTTTTTATAGTTTTTAGCATGGAATTTCACGGCATCTGATATCGGATGCAGAGACATTTCAGGTGTATGGATTTTTGTAATACCATATATTCGGGCCGAATTACTTCTCCGTAACAACAGTAGGTCAATTATGCACCTCCCATTGCACAGCTTTGTTAAATATTACATGCTGCGAGGGTCTGGACATAGAATCACCATATCGAGTGTGTAGCTGGTCAGGCAGTAATTCCAGCAGAAATCTACTTGTATGGACTAGACGACAATGTGCAAGCATATATGCACACTCGGGCGTTTATTTAATAGAAATTAATGTTCGCATGCCATTATAGTCATTGTTGGCAGAAGCAAGGACGTCGGGGCTGAACGCAATAAGCTAAGATATAAATGTTGCTTAGATTTTGTCACTTATTTGAAGTAGTACAACGTTTACATTATTCAATAACATTATATTGTAACAGTGGATACTTACCCTCGTGTACATCTAGGCAGATGAGCATATACAAAGTGGCACTGACTTCTTTTTTGGTAAGTGGTAGGATTGGCATTAAATTTTTGGAAATTTGTTAACCGCAGGCTAAATACCTGTGCGGTAAAGTTTCTTTGCAGTGGTTCGGATTTAATCAGTATATTGTTGTGACAATTAAACTGATTTTAGTTTATGTGTTCGCTGTAGTTCTGCATGTACTACAGCGACGTGCACACAAGGCCGCCTGCAGCAAGATATGTTTGGTCTGGCCGTAGAATCGACATATTAGGAGTACAGGAATAAAGGGATGAGGGTCCGAGAAACCTGTTATGGAGAAACACCATTTGAAAGTTTAAACACTTTTGTCAAAAAGTTGCTACAATGTGCGTGGCAACTGTTCCTTCCATCATATTACACACAAATATACCCATATATTGCTATCAAAAGTCAATTTGCTCAGATCAGACAGAATATTTGTACAAAACATAAAAACCAACATAATAAACAAGAAATATGAGGGTCCATTCTTATTTAACATTGAAGGACAATATTCTGCTATGTTTATAGCAAGTCTCTCATAGAAAAAAGTCAGAGCAGGTTAACAAGATTGTTATACATGAGGCAAGATGCCAAAAAAATTTGTGCTTCTACATAACAAAACCTCTTGAGGTGTTGAAGATCATCATTCTTGGCTTTTGCGATGGGTAAGAGATTCACGTATGCCATCGACGGTAGTCGAAGGACGCCTTCTGGTAGAGAAAGTTGTTTTCGTTTTGGTCGTATAACAACAGCATGATACTCTGGACTATTGTAGGTGTCTCGATGAATCATTATTCGTGGGTTCAGGTCTGTAATGGTCAATTCTCTCATTGAACGTGTTTGAAAGGGACACTTCGGCGCGTATATATATGAGCGAAATGTGGTCCACGATTTGAATATTTTTTGGTTTTACAGGAAATCACAGTAAAAGGGGAAGGCTTAACTCTGGAGTTTTTTATGACACTGTTCCATTCACAGGTTACCTCAACATAGGTTTTTTGTTTCAGCAGACCAATATTTTTGTCACATTCCAAATAAGAATGTCCCCCTAATTGAGAAAATTATTTTGACTTTCGTTAGTTTCTTGACCAAATGTACAATGTAGTACAGCATTCGAAAAACTGTAGTTCTTATTCAGTCCACAGCATGAGTCACAGAATATTGTCAGTTCTTTAACAACAGGGTCCATGTGGTTGAAAATAAAATCCCATAACATTGAACAAACATCGTTAGCTCCTTTCTTTCCAGCAACTTCTGCATACGTGTAGAAGATGGAATGAGATGTAGAGATTACATGTATGTTGAACATATAAAATGATAGCTGCCTGCGGTAATACACATCATTTGTCGTTATGTTGGGCATGTGCAGATTATTTCCAAAATCCATTACAATCGCTTCTTTGGTTGTGTCCTCGTGTACTTGCATTCTGGCTGCCTTTTTCCTGTTGTAAAATGTTTCTGCCTTCTTCAGATGAAGTTCTTTGTCAATGTGTAGCTTACGTAGTTCTGATGTGAGTTGGCTGTTGAGATGGTTACATGATTGAGTTTGCGCAGGCTTCAACTTATGTTGGATGCTGTCTATTTTCACTACCAGTTCATCACATGCACTACAAGTATCACACCTATTGATAGCCAAACGCAATATTGAACTTAGTTTTGAAGATTTCACGATATTTTTCGTAGGACACTTTGTTATTGGGAAACATCTCCACGTACATGGTATGCATTTTACTCACATTAAGCTCACTTGGTAAATATACTTTCAGGGGCATTTTAGGGCTGTAGTGAGATTGCCTGGATTTGAACGGTTGTATGTGCTGCACAACACAGTTCACAGTCTCTTCTGAATGTTTGTTAAACTTTGTACCGTGTTTAGCCCTCATATCTAAAGGAGCTGAGCCTGTTTTTGTAAGTCCACTATGCAATGTTTGCAAACGTTTTGCTGTGGTGCCATGTAATGATAACAATGCTTTGTAACACACTGGCACATCACACACTTCTTTATTTGTGACAACTCGAACTTTATACAAGTATGAAAAAGAATGCAAATCTGCCTCTTCCTCCGATTTTCTTGGACGATGCCGTTGAACAGGCTTGCATGTTATCAAGCCACAAAGATACAGTGACTGTTCGTCATATGAAGTAAACGAATTAAACTTCATAACAATAGATTTTCTGTCAGCGGGCGTAAGTGACTTGAAACATTGCAATTTTTTGCAGTGACAGTCCTCACCTGTTTCATGACTACTTAAACTCAATCGCTTTGCTACATCTTGCACTCGACCATGTGACTTTCGTTTCCTTGAGCAAGTCGCTTTTGTAGCCTCTTCGAACTCAATATTTTTGTAGGCGACAGCTGTAAGGTTAAATGACAAGCACCTAAAACACACTACTTCCCAACTTGCTGCAATATTGTTTTTGTTTTTACATACAATTAAACATACATGTAAATAAACAATGATAATAGTACAGTGGGTACCCACTTTTGCGCTGTAGTCGACTTATGCAGTGTTACCAACTATTTATTTGACTCTCATCCTTCTAGCCTACAATCACTGAAACCCTCATCTTTGTAGCCCGGTGCACCAAAATTTACCTGCGCATTACGGCGTACCCTCATCTGTTTATCCCAATGTTTTACATTGGTCGGATTCTACATACCTTAACCTGTTTAATTCATTCGTTATCACAATTTTTCGGAAAACTGGACCCTCATCCTTATATTTTTGTACTCTTCATATCGAGTTTGTAGTTGATCAGGCTGCAATTCCAGCAGAAAACTACTTTCTTGGACTTGATATGACCATGTGTAAGTAAATGTACACATTTTAGTGTTTTATTTAACATATATTAATGTTAGCACGTATCTCGCAGTCATTATTGGTAGTAGTAAGGATTTCGGGTTTGATTCCTATAAGTTAAGACGTACATGGTATCGTACCTGTGTCAACATGTGTTCAGTCCTGGACGGGCGTTTCCTACTTCGTATTCATAGCTATTGTTTATATGGGAACTGATTCGTTTGATAACATGGTATTATGTACAAATAAAAGCAGAATTGTTGTAGGTTTGTGTTTTCAAGTATTGCTCTGATTACTTCTATATTGTGAATGTCAGATTCTATAGCGAGGTAGGGTTGTTGCGAAATATTTTTTGACAGACCCATTCTCATAACAAACAGGTGAATTCACTTAGGCGATGCATTTAAACAAATCTTTCCGGTAATATTGGCTTTGTGTCCTAGTGTCTGCGTTGTACGTGGATCTTAATGAATGGCACACAACATTAGTGTTGTAGTTCATATGGAAAAGTATGCTAGCAAGGTACCAATTCTGGATACTTTTGTTTTATTGTTAATCTAATGGAAACATTTGTTTACTTTCAACAAAATGGCAAGTGAATACAGAATACATAATCTTTTTTTAAGATATAAGTAAGGTCCTCTTAATCTGGGTGAATTCCTTTGCCGTTATAAATGTCATATTTCTTAACCAAATGTCTTTTCAATATAAAGTAATATTCTAGGAAGTGTGAAACTCATACACTGGTTAGTAGAAGTCGTTTATGACAGATAATAGAAACAATCGGTAATGCATCAGAGATTAAGAGAGGGGCTGTTAGACTAAAGGAAGGCTAGAATATGGCTGACGATGATAATAATAATAAAATAATAATTTTTGATCTATTAAGACAATCAACACCAGTCCGTTATGTATAATGTAGGCCTCTTTTTGTTTACACTGAATAAGAAGAGCCAGTTTGGTTAAATGCACTTTATTTCATGACACTACTGGCATAAGAGCAGGGCAAATGTGACTGCAGGGTGCATTGTGTAGATACTTTAGTAATAAAATATTGGGCGGTATTTGGTTGGTCGTAGTTCCTGTATAATGTCTAAACAGTTGGTAGGATGCGAGGATACTCAGATTCGACTAGATTTGTCACATGTTGTTTTCTTTTTTAAAAATAGGTATTTAATCATCAACTGCTGCTCAAATCCCTGGGACCCCTGAGTCACCTTAAAGGCAAACACCCAAAATGACCGATGCTTGACAGAGACAGGCCAGGATCAGTCATGGGTTGTTGAGTTTCCTGCATGAACACTCTTGGTAAGATAATTAAAAAGAATGCCGAACCCACAATTGTCAACTCTCTCCTACAAATATACCTGCTCAAATTTAATTACTTCCTTAATTTTTTTAGGTTATGTTATTGACCCAGAAAACATAAGTAAAACACAAATGTCCAACCAATGTTTTTTACTTGCAACAATTTTATAACATGTCAATGCGTGAACTTGAGTATTTATGTTTTTAAACCATCCACTGATATTAACATTGGTTTGTCTTGAATACCATCGTGGTTTCACAATAATGATTTAAATAAATTACATGGTTACATTTTAAGTTTAAAAAAATTTGGGCCCCAAGAATTTATCATTATTATATTTTTATAACATTTTATAATTAATTTGCTGTAACAAGACCTTCAAAGTAAAACAAAAATATATATATATACAATTTCCACACCAAAAAAAGTGTTTCTTTTCAATAAAAAACCATTTTTTAAAATCAATTTTAGGTTGGTTATTTAGTTTTTTGAAATTCAGCAAAACCACCCGAAAGCATTTATTAAATACTAATTTTGTGCGTTGAAATCAAATAAAAAACGTCCATCCCACTTGTTCGGCACATGTGTAGAGCATCACATGCAAAGGCTACAGGCTCACAGGCCTCTCGACAGCCATGATCGAATATAGGTATATCACACAACCACTGGAATCGCTACAGAAATTAAACATTTAACCACATTGTGTGAGCCATAAAACCCAAATTACACAAATACTCACACTCGAGCAATACAATGAAGAATGAAGAACTTACCCAAAGAGGTAAGAGACAAAGAATGTCACCACACAACGAGGATTCAACAAGAGAGTTAAAATTCTCTAGTAATCATGTGATTGTGCAAGTATAAGAAGGAAGCCTAGAGTAGTGTTTGGTGAATTCGATACATCGAACACACCTTACTTGTTCGTGCATCAATCTGCACGGATTTGCGGGGGCATCGAACAAGTGTAATTTCACTTAGTTCGCTTTTTAAACTAATGATAATTTTATAGCTATTCGAAAAGTATAACGATTGTTGACGTAGAAGTGAATGTTTCATTCAATTTTGGTGTGAGATCCAGGGATAAAACTATTTGGTACTCGCATACGATAGTGTAACTTTATGCTCTTTATCTGAGGAACGCAAGGGAGAAAACTAGTGTACGCTGATATCAGTAATGTGGTAGCGAGTCGAGGACATAATAAATATTACCTTCCTGGTAAACAGTCCTTGTCGGCATGTTATTCATATGAGCTTCTTTGTCAAGGAATACTCTGAAACGAGATAAATGTTTACAGCGATGGCGAAGATTTTAATTTATTCCTGGATTTCGTGAGTGTAAAAGATTTAATATTTTCTTATACACGTGGTTACTAGGTGACCGGTCTAATGTTTCTTCGTAAAACATACTAAATATAAATCTAAAACTTCACGAAACCAAATATACATGACTTTCTTGCTCATTTAACAGCAGAAAAGTGTTACTATTCCTTACAATAGTTAATTTATGTTCACTTACACCACAGTCAAGGTTACAAACATGGGGAGCTATGTTAACTACTTGTGGTGCTTTTTGTGTTTTACTTTTAATACGCTAAGCGAAAACAGTATTATTACTGTAGCATACATTTGCATAAATGTTTACAAATCACTGAATTACAAGAATACTAAAAAAATATATTTTTACCGTATTAACGGATCCTTAATTTGAAACTAGTCATAAAAACTGAACTAATGAATCTGTATTTAAATAAATAAAATTTGTCCACACATTTAGTTTTAATCTTTTACGTAGCACTAAATATCTGGCCTGTTTTCGAGAACACTCTTTGGTGGTACAGACGTTACAGATAATTATATACAGATATTTTGTTGCTGTATCATGACGTTCAGGAAATGCGTGTTTATTTGCGAACTAAAAACTAATACTATTACTCTACCTGTCAAGGTTTGGAATTACCATTTACCTACCGTTGCATTATTTGTGTTGTGTTGCTGGCTTTTGTTGAAAAATATTTAAATCCAGCAAGTTTGTTGCCAAGGCAGCTCCAAATGGAACGTGTTTCACTTGCATGGTTTTCTGTTCACCCACAGTATAAAACGTGATAAATTACGTGAGTTCTTCTAAATCTTTTGTCAATATGCCAAAAAACACTGTGCGTAATATAAACGCAGGTGCGCGTAAAAGCTTGCACTTTTTGTAAAAGGGAACCGAAATGCGAAATGAATGAAAATCTGAATTGTGAAATGAATGTAAGTTCTAATTGTGAAATGAATGTACATTCCATCTCCGAAACGAATGAAAATCCAAATGTCGAAATGAATGAAAATTCGAACATTACAAATGAATCAATCATTGATTTTGGGAAAGAACATTCGAACTGAAACCGATCTCGAGAAACATTCAATTTAGCCCGTCACTAGGGGACGGGCCCTGAAGTCGCGTGTATTCGCGGGAGTCCGAGGATTGTTTGAAGAGAAGACTGTCCGGACACCACGAGGTGTGTTTCTGCCCCGAGTTGCTGTAGTTCGCGGATTTGTTGGGCGGCTCGTCGTGACTACTACGAGGCGTGGTAGTGCCCCGATGTCGCGGATATTCTTGCAAGTCTGCATTTGATTAAGATTTGCTGTATTTTTGGTCGTCATCATGGGTGTACGCTCATGGGACTGACAGACTAAATTCGAGGGTTTCTAAGTGTCCAGAAAGGAAAGTAATTCCGGTGTTATTATTCAGTACTAGTAGTACCTACCGGGACATTTATCAAAATGAATGCGTATATTTCTCTCCAAATAACCGAGAAAGGTTATAAAGTGGCGCGCAGTAACTTAGGGGCTTGATTGTATGAGGAATCGGTTCGCGTACGCGTAGAACTATACGACCCGACATTAAGAAGACTCTATACTTAGAGTGAGCGATGACATTAAGACGCAATAGTGACAGAGCGTCTACGACATTGTGTGGTCAACAGTCTACAGTAGCGTGCAGTATCTGACGGCGAGGGTTGCTACTTGCTGCCATCACAGTTGTAGACATTCCTCACATGCAAACGGCCCCTGAACATCAGGCTAGATTTAGATTAGTAACCGGATATATGTGTGGGCAGCAGCTTTCTTCTACTGACGACAGGGATCCTTGTTTGTTGAGAGGTCACCTGCTGAGAAATAGAAGACTACGTGATGAGTTTTAATTATTCTCATTATATAGTAGTCAGTCGCGAACAGCTTGCAGCGATTTCTGGAGACAGCGATGGCCAACTACCAACAGAGTGCAGTGTAGTGTAGAGTGAAAATGTGCATGCAATATATCTTATGTTGTAGTGTAGAGTTTAAATTTTCTGCAGCCATGGAGACGAAATACCAGTTCGCCAATAAGAAGAAAGGTGAAAATCTTTCTCTGGGTGAACAGGTGTGGACGGCGGGGCGGCAGGAGAGTCGGGAAATATTATGGAGAATTTATCGCGAGTTGTAGTGGAAATTGAAGTTAGTAGTAATAACACTGTAATAGTCGAAACTCAGGTTGAGATAAACGAACCAGCAGTGAGTGTCTAATTAGGAGAAGGTGCTTGTGGAAAAACCGCGCTAGTGTAAAGAAAACGGGACAAAGTTTCCAGGTGAATTAGCTACGAACAGAAAGATTGCAGAGAAATGCTTACATGGGTTAGAATTCTCGAAAGAAGGGTTAGACAATACATCATTGTTTGCAGAGGGCGTGAGTAAGGCGGAAATGAAAGATCTAGGAGTCAAAACAAAAAGAGTTACGCCTTATAGGTGGTCAAGGAAATGCGTAGCATGGGAAATGGCTTTAGCGATGGAAGGTCTCGGCGATAGATTTGACTGGGAATGTGGCCCTTGTTCACATAATCCCTTAAGAAGCGTGTAGTTAAGTACATGCAAACCGGGGAGTAACATGATTCAAACATAGAGGGGAGGAAGTATGTATGTAGCCAGAGAATCGAAGAAAAAAACAAATGAGCAAAGAATGAGTGTTATGGTTAACGATAGATAATTACCAATGTTTGCAAGAATGACTCGCTTAGCACCTTAGTGATTTGTCTTAAGAACTAGGATGTATTTGGTCGTACATTCCCGAGTTAGAGTCCGTACCATTCAAACTGTGCGAGAATAAGCCTTGTCCTGCGCAACGCAAACCAAGGATAAGGGAACAGAGTTCCGATTGTATGCATTCGAAGCTGACAGGAACGATAAACAAGAGCGAGGTACTGTACATGACGCCACTGGGGATGATTACATGGAGAGAAAACATCTTGTCGCTTTGTGTAGGCGTAAGGCCAACCTTGGACAAACCGCATGTCAAAGGGTTAGCAGACATCAAAATGGTGAAGGATTTTCCTTCAGGAAAAGAGAAACTGGGTCAGTATTTGCCGACGACAAATCTTCAAGATCTTCGCAGCGGACGACGGGATAGGAGTTGTTGGGTAAATCAATGACCAAAGGACAAGTTTTATGTCCGTCCCTTTCACTTACAAAAGACGGGCAGAGGCGACACAATTAGTCACAGTGAATCCTTGTTGCCGCAAGGATGGTGTTGGTCGAGTTGTAGAGGCATTGGCATGCGAACATTCAAAGCACGCGTATGTTGAGAAAGTTTGTTTCTGAGAAGGTCATGGGTGGATGGCAATGTAGGTATTGTGGCGGCAGAGAGAGAGAGAGAGAGAGAGAGAGAGAGAGAGAGAGAGAGGAGTGAGGGGAAGTATCCAAGCAGCTGGCACAAAATCAATGAACGTTCCCCAGGGGTTGAGGACGGACTACGGAGGACACAAGGAAAGGTATACACTACTTACCACGTCGCCACCACGATCCTTACTATTGAACATAGTAGTCAAACACATACAATAACATGCATATAACACAAACATTTTGCACAAATAAAAACTCATAAAACATTAACCTAAGAATTATTTTACACTAGTATATAGAGGAAAGAAATTGTTGGTTGAATAGTAAAAAAAAAAAATATATACATATGCACTACCTATAGAAGGAAAAAAGGAACAATAAAGAAGGTACAGTTGCGCGGCTTCTTAAGACCGCGGCTCTTGCATGCTCGATACATTTACCTTTCTGGAATCCGTTTTAATTATGACGTGGCTGTTGATAGTCCATGCGTTATTGAGACCATATTGTTGACAGCAGTCCGAAGCTTTTTGAACCTCTATGGAGTCAGATCTTCTCAGACTATCATTCCAGCCCTGGCTACTCGCCGCTTGGCCATGAAAAATTCGTTCATTTGTCGATACGACACAAACTTTAGAACTATAGGTCTCAAGTCTGCCCCTATGTCCATTCTTGGGTCCGGCCCGGTAACTACAATATGTGTCCTAGTGGATGTCATGTTTATTTATCTTGTTGTGGAAAATGTGCAGTGCAAGCATATCGGCGTTTTCTTGGTTCTGCTCCGCAACTGCAAAGATCCTTAGGCTGGAGCGTCGCTGATTTCGCTCCAGATCGTCTTTCGCATGTATCAGATCCCGCTTCACTTGTTGTAACTCACAGTCCTTGGTCTTCAGTTCTGCACGCAGATTCGTCTTTTGTTCTAAGTTAAAATTCACAGTTTCCCTGAGTTATGTAATCACTGTCTGCGTCACAGCTGTTGTAATGGCTAAGATATCGCTGGATGACAAAAACGACATAACACGATCTTGCACAAGATACCTAAGATCCAGTTGTTTCCCCGCAAATTCAGACCACACCCTGTATTCAGGAGGGAAAAAATGTTTAAATATACAATTTTATTAAGTGGTAATTAACTGCCAATGACCGTTTTCACACTACTACTTCCCAAGCCGTATCTGAACCAAAGATCTGATGTAAAAGTGGATATAAACTACTAAGACACTTGTAAAGAACACAAAGAGCGCGAGCAATGCAAAGCACATTCAACATTCGTACGTCATCACACCTCTGATTCTCGTACACATATATGATGATGGCATGGCTGCTTGTATCCGACATTTTTATCTTCTTGTTTGTCACTGCTCTCGCGCAAACACACAGCGTAACCCATAGTTGATTTTGATTTGCTAGATTTTGCCCAACAGCTGCTGTTGTGTAATTTAAGCCATCCATATAGTCAATTTCAGTTGATCCTGTAGTGCCACGACTTCTAATACTTAAAGGAAGTCACATGACGTCACACCGTAGGAGAAATCGGACTGTCAAAGGAGACTCATGCGGAGTTTTTTGTACCTCACTCTGTCCCCCTGCTTCCGAGGGTAGAATTTGGTACTTCGGCCCAGCGACATTATTACTAATATATGTATTTACTGTTGTATGGTTGTATCTTGCTTCTGCAATGGTTTGTTCTTCTGTGATAGTAACTTTCTCTGTAGCGAGATAACATAGTATGATCAAACTGTTGTTGCATTTTGTCATAAAATGGTGACAGGAACTTCCATCGTAATGTATAATACATCATACTTTTTTTGAAATTATTGGCGTAGGAGCAAATACAAACGCCGCAGTCTTGTGAATTTTATAGACCCGTTTTGTTAAAAATCTGACAGCATTTTCTGTGACACTGTTATGCAAAATATACCTGTCTAATTTTTTTTTAGCTGTATCGGCCATTGGTATGGTGGTAAACACAAACACCACAGTCTATTTCATTTTATAGATGTATTTTGTTAATAAATTCTGACAAGGCTTTCCGTGCTACGTTATAGTACAGAATGCGATACATCTCTGATTTCTTCAATATATAGGCTGTTGGCATAGTATCAAATAAAAACACAACAGTCTAGTGCATTTAGTAGATGTGTTTAGTTGTTTATTTCTGACAGGGCTTTCAGTGGTACTGTATAATACAGCACACAATACATTCCTACTTTTTTCACTTAATGTGCTGTTGGCATAGGGGCAAATACAGATACCACAGTCTCGTGCATTTTCTTAACGTATTTCGTTATTAAACACTGACAGCGTTTCCGTGGGGTCTGCGTTGTACACAACATGCATACATTTCTCAGTCCTTTGTAGTGGTGGTTGGTGTATTGACAATATATAGAGCATTTTGTGGAGCCACGCTAATTGTTGAAGGCTAGAGGGAGTCAAGAGTTGTTTTATTCGACAGGTTCGGCAACTAGCGTGCAACGAGACATGTTTACTTATCTCAGGTTAGATGTAATCAAGAGAGATACTTCCTCCATTCCGGAGAAATTTAAATATAATGCTGTTGCCTATGCAGTCTTACTTATTATTCCTGGTCGCTACATAATTCGTGTGATTATTAAATAAACATTCCCGTGTAGGAGCGTATGCAAACGCCACAGTTAGATTGTTTTGTATAAATTTTTTAAAATTATAAGTCAAAGTCGATTGTTTTGAAGAAGCTTGATGTTTATAAACAATGATCAATGATGGTAAACACTAGCGTATAATGTAATGCGTAGTCTGTTTCTAAACGATCCCTTGTTCCAGCAGCAGAATACTTAGAAAACCCCAATAAACGTAATTCCTTATTAGTGTGTTCTGTTACACGCATGAATGTTTATTTAGGAACTCAACATATGCCATGCTTAGAAAGTATTTAGGACACAAAGGCAAACTGATGTGGACATGGGTTTCTCCTGAACAGGTGTGATTTTCGTTGGCTTCGAGTCATTCTGAAACTGTTTACGTTAGACTCGTGGATGGTATTGAGGTTAACTTAATTGTACGATTAAATTTTTTATTGAAAATTTTAGAAATGGAAGCTTTGAATATACCAGTAAAATTCTTGTCAGAACTGGCGTGTGTAAATTTGCCATGAGTGATTTATTAAATAATGCATTACCGTATATATTTAGGAATATTATTGACGTCATGCACAGAATTGAAGTTCTCAATCTACTTCTGGTACAATCCTAGGTGCTAGATGAATTTAGTGCACATTAAACCAAAGCATTTTTTTCGCATAACAGTGTAAGAGATACTGAAATTAATTTAATTTTTAAAATATGTAAAAATTTTTACAATGTGCAGTTATTTTGCATACAGTTTAATATAGTCCCATAACTTAAAAAAATATTGTTTATGCAAATTGTAATTATGACTTAGTTTTATTTTCATCGCAGAAGCGGTGCCATACATCTTGCATCTTTTATTTACTTTTTTGTTTAAGTCCTCTACAACATAGAACCTCAATTATATCCCAAATGAATACCTCACGTAAAAATACATTAAACAGACACCTAAATTTGAACTCGCATCCCTCGCATTGCCAGGCTCGTTCCTGAAAGAGCTACCTGTTTTCTGCCGCAACTGTCTCACGAATTTTTAAAACAATAAACGGCAATCCTATAATGAACTACACTTACCTGTTTATCATTGTATAAGTACAAAGTATATATTTCAGGTAGTCAAGAAATAAATGTGTTTCGAACAATATTGTTTCATGGACATACCCTTATTCTAAAACTCATATTTTAGTCACTTATTGTTAAGAAAAGGAATAATTCGTGAGTTCAATGGCCGATGTGTTATAATCCATTGCTATATGCATACTCGAGTGCGTCTATTAGTTCATTAGCTGTTGTTCCAGTGAGTAGCAGCTAGTAGAAAAATGGCAGGGGCTTGTGTATAGACAGGAAAATGGATTCTAACCCGTATGTCGTTGAACTCGCGAAATATTCCTTTCCCTATTGTTATGAATATTTTTAATTATTGCCTCTGAAGCGCCAGTTCGTAGTTAAACGCGTATTTAATATAATTATATGCCACAAATTTTTGGGAGAAGATACCTTTTGTCGAATTATCGCTATGAATGAGAAACCTCTGCAGGCATGTAGTGATTCTGGTGTTGTGTGGTGTACAAGGGAACTTTTTATTGAGCATTTTACTTAGTGGTTCGTTTTTCATCTCATTCTTAGGGGAATGAAAATTACTTAGTGTTAATGAGATCTTTATAATTACATGGTTTGTATGATTAACAAGGTCCACTGTAGTTCTTAATAGGCTTTTGTACGTAACCTTTTTCCCACAAGTATATCGTTTATATCGGAAATTCATACTTTATGAATATCCATCGTGATAATGTAGATATAGAATAGAAATTACAATTCCCGCATTAACTGTATTGGACGATAACTGTGTTATTTACAGACATACAGTAAAAAGGAAAGAACTTCTAAATACAAATTTATATCCAACATGTTTACAGAGGGTATTTAAGTATTGGTGTAAGCTACCGCGTGTTTTATTTGCGAGGTACGCTACAGTAAATTAGTGGCACTTCTCCATACTGTTTTCCATAAATTTAGGGAAATGTAATGTTTGTTAGCTAGGCCTAATGGGCAGAAAAGTAAGCATGCTATGTTTCAGATATTTAACTCATAGACTATAACAAACATGTTTGGTCGTATTGTAAGAAAAAATAGCACTTGCGCAAGTGTGTGAAGAAATATTTGTTATGATTATCCTGACGCCATAAATCAGAGTGGCTATGTACCGTCTGCACAGAGTGAGTGGAGGACAGCTACAGTACCAAAAAAAAAATATATATTTTATTCACACCGCTACATGACATGCAATGTGTTGTAATTTTTAGTGTAGATTGACTTAAAAGAAAATTGAAACTCATTTTAGTAAACAAACTACTTGAAACCTCAATGAAATCAGTTTAAAAACAAATTCATTAGCAGCAACTATTTACGTTTACAGCTTCAGGACACACTACGTATAAATCTTCAAACTAACGTTTTAGCAACAGAGTAGAGATGTATCGATCTGTCCGATTGGCAATATTGTATTTTGCATTAGTAATGCGAAATACGAACGTGTTTTCTATTACATGCCAATAATTTGTTATAAGGACAATTTTCTCGAATCACTTTCTTTACAAATTTACACTATTTTAGCTGTAACAAACTGAACATTTTTAGAATGTTATATGAATTGAATGAAATATGTACTTTTAAATTTTTACTACTGAAGCCTCGATAATATTAGTATGAATACTTACATAACAAATAGTAAAAAGTTATAATTATTACAATTGCATTTCAATGAGTTATCGATACCTTTAAAATCCCTAATGTAGACATTAGAGAAATGAGCTTTTATGTGTTTATTACTTATTATTAATTGTTAAAAATGTGCCTTTAAGTAAATAAAAAATACGTGTTTCCAGTTGCATGTAGGCCTAAGCTTATTTGGTGGGAGAGTCAACAATCTTAAATGAACTAAAAAAAATATATTTCAAAAACTTTATTTAGTGAAAGTAAGGACGTTGCATTAATTTTCTATTCAATATTTGATTTTGTAAATTTATTTTCGATAATGTATACGTTTGTATTTATCCCTAAAATCAGTTATTGAAAGTTGAAAACGTTATAACAAGTATAAAATGTAGAGTTAAAATTAAAGTCTGAAATGCTATGAAGACAATCCAAGGTATAATTCGTAGTCAAGTCGTTGAACTAGACGGCGCGGCGCTGCGCGCCAAGAGATATTCTGTCTTAAACCTTCCGCTGAAACAACGGCGATTCGTGTAACTCGTCAGTAGGAGCATAAATATTAACTTTATACTATTCTTTTTATTTCGTCCACTGACACCCCCCATCTATCTCGTAAAACAAAATAAAGTTTTGCGCTTACTGTATTTTACCCTGTCGAAATTTTCATGCCATTGTTAATTTTTTTTACATAGTAAATAACTGTCATAAAGAAAATTAATGAATAGCGTCGTTGGCAGAACAGTTCATTAATACTCTGTAAATTTTTTTTATGTCGATTGACCTAATAGTTTTCGATTTGTGATGTTAGGTTTCTGCAATTTTTCGGGCGCGCGAGCATGACTCTGCTTGCGGTAGCTGCGAAAGATCCAAAGTGGCGGACGATTATACCTAGTCTTTATAGAGCCCTAGTTTTGGCAACTCCATAATTTTTTAAAGAAGAAACGAAACTCTAGATTGGAAAGTCGCCATCTTCAAGAGTAACCTCATTTAAAGTCAGTATTGTGCGGTGCATCGTCCGTAAATTGGCCAACAAACGTGGCTTTTAAAATCAAGAGCTACTTTGTTTCTAAGGCAGGCCAAGTTCCATAAGTATATGGAAGGTACTATGAAGTGAAATGTGCAAAAATAAAAAACATATACTTTAAAATTGTACTGCAAATAAAAAATTACTGACCTGCAATGTGTAGCTCCACTAACACCTTCTTCCTTCGGTTTTTTCAACAATTTCAAAGCAACATGCACTTTAAAATTGAACTGTATATACGAAAATACTAACCTGTGATGCTTATCTCAATTTACTCTCATTTTTTCTCCTTTTTTCATAGACGTTTCAACAATGTAAACGCATACACGCATACATACACATACTTTCCTGCGATGATTAAGTCCTCCCACTTCTTTCCAAAGATTTTCTATTTTCTATAAAAATTATGACGTGATGTCGCGATGTTTCTTCTTTTTTGTGTTATACAGTGCTTTAAGGGTGTTCAAGTGCAATAAAATCATAATTTTATCTTTTGACTACATGTTACTCTTGCGAAACTATTTTATCTCTCATAGTTTTCTCATGACGGGATGCCAAAGTCAACATTCGCTTGTTACTCTGACATGCAAATAGTGAAAATCAACTGATCTACTTAACAAAATAATTCAGTATGAACTTACGTCCCATGAGCTGTGCAATAAAACATTAAAATAACCACCATGGAATATTTTTAATTTTAAAAAATCGCAAAAGTACAGAAAAAAAAATTGAAAATCAACCAAATTTTTTAAAATACAAAAACAGTTTACGGGATTTATTCAAGTGTTTTATTACGTAACCCATAGTATGTTATTTCACGGAGAATTATTTCTCGTACGTAAGTCAATTGGTTTTCACTATTTGCATGGCAGCAGAACATGCACATGTTGACTTTGACGCATCGTTATGAGAAAACTATGAAAGCTAAAATTGTTTCGTAAGAGGAAACTGCACTCACAAGTATTGTCTACAAAACTAACACTATTTTATGTAAATGTAAAATTATTACTTTTATAGCACTTGGAACATCCTTAACATGAGCATTCCATCAGACGTATCAGGAGGAATAAACACGACTACCTTAGAAAGTCAGTAGATTATGCAATGCTGACTTATTAAAATGGTTTATGCTCTATTCCATCAAACACGTGTAAAAGGTTAAGTTAGTCATATCTAAGACACTTGACTAATTGCTGTGCGTTGCACAATAATAAATTATGTGGCATTGTTGGTCTAGGTGTCTGACTGTTTTGTCTTGGCTTGCCTAACCGGCTTGTGTTCAGCCAAATACAGCCATACTGGTGCACGAACCTAAATGACTAAGGTGATGGAGCAAAGGGGAGTTGCCTAAATGAACTCCCACAATGCACTCTACCGTGCTGCAACATCGGGAAGTTGAGTACTACTTTCAGAAAGTGTTCTACGCAATTAATATGTTGCGAAATGGAGACAACAAAGTAAAATTGTAATTAGGAAGAGACAAAATACAACGGCACATTCACAATTTAAAAGAGACAAACATGAAACATAGTCAACTATGTGCAAGCTTGTTTTATAGAACAGTAAGAATGTTCATGCTCGGAGGTGTCTCTTCTGCGCACCTTATAAAATTTAGGTGGGGTAAGAGCATATCTGCCCCCTCCCCCCCCCCGCATTTTTAAAATTGTTTCACCCTAGTCTACGATTCACAAGTTATGTTTGTTTGCTCGTCTCTTTATCGTAACTAATTCGCCAAAAGTTTTCTGATATTGATCCGAGTTTATGCTGACAAACGTATCAAATGTACCGTTTTCGATTGATTCATGGGTTGATATGTAAAAAAAAATAATAATTTTTTGTTTCCTACAAGGTACGGCAGTCTTTTTAAAACATCTTTTAAGTTATAATTTTTTGCAGCTATTAAATTTATAAAAAATTGCCTACCTGACTTGCATACAAATAACAAATGTTAAACTAACTTTCACAGTCGTCACATGGGTACAGCTGGTTTGAATACAGGCTTCGCATATAGCTGAAATATTGTTAGATATTAGGTAACTGTTTAATTGCTTTCACGGTCACAATATACCGAGCAAGGTGGTATATCGGTTACATCGGGAGGACCCGCGTTAGTTCCCCGACTGCGGCCATCCAGATTTCGGTTTTCCATGGTACCCGAAATTACTCCATGTGACTGCTGGGATCGTTTCTTAACTAAGGCCTTGTCCGACTTCCCCCCCCCCCCAGCTCTTGTCATTGTACCAAGTTGTGTGTCACCATCTCTGATGACCTCACTATCAACGAGACGTGTAACCTACTTGCTTGCGGCCACAATATGGGCAATTTTACTGACTGACAAAGAGGCTTAGTCGGGATAGTTGTCAGTACCAATTAACATATATTTTAATTCTAAATTATGTTACTGTATACACGTTTCTAGGTAGGTAAGCGTAAATTGCTTAAACATATTGTAACTTAATTATTTAGGCCTACTTGGGTATATATTTGTTTTTATTGTGTATGCACAACGTACCCTATTGAGCAGCTTGAATTTTACCCTAGATGGACGAAACCCAGCTATTTTTCAGACACCAAATTTAATATTGTTAAATTTTACCTTAACACTAATATTATTCGCTTTCATAATGGGCATGCCAATGAACCTTGAAACAGTTGTAATTATATATAAATTATGTTAATGGGAATTGTAATGTTCCTCAATTTTACTACTGGTAATTCCGCAGTAAATTATAGTAAAACGCTAGTAGGGTATAGTTCGCATCTATATGTGATAATTATAATTGTAAAAAAGTGGTTTTTCCGCGTTTAGGTATCGGTCTGCAAGTAAGAGGTAGGCAGAATACACATAAGTGGTTAGTTAATTCTTCACCATGCGGCATACATACAACCACTCCTTGTAGGTGCAAAGTAGGCTTAGTGTGAATACTTGAAGGTGGTGTGATAGTGATAGTATGTAGGTGTGGATGATGTCAGGACATTACTCAAATATAGGTGTAGAGACTGTGATGCCTAATTACACCACTTACCATAGCACATACATATCTAAGTACAACTAAACAATGATCCTGTTTTTAAATGCAATGTAATTTATACTTAGAAAACCCTGAAAAAATGTAGTGAGTAAATCCAAAAACTGAAAGCATAGCATGTGTAAAACCAAAGAGTTTCCCAAGTCTGTAGCCATTCCAAATGTGAATAAAATAACTTTAAATAATTATCTACCAGAAAATACTATAAAATGTTTTCAGGGTTAAACGAAAAATTAAATAAATGTCTGATATTTTCCTCGGCTGCTCTGTTACGTAGACTAGTAATTCCAGGACCTTTTGATACAGATTTATCTCTATCCTTTGTTATACTAATAAACCAAGAAAAATGTTAAATTTAATTACTCAGAAAGTTCGACTTATCCATCCCGAAACACATATTAACAGTTTACTATTTTTTCAAACATCACAACTTAAAGAAGAAAAATTACTCAAATTTGGTTGACAATACAATAGTCTTATATGGGACTTACCTGGCCAGAATTGCTGAAGGCTGCGTCGTCTTCTAACTTGTTGTTCACTTCAAAACTAATCGCCTTTAGGCTCTACTGTTCGGTCCTCTTCTTGTCTGACTGGCAGACCTATCAACTTTACTTTATTTTGGTGGCACTAATTACAATCTCATCCTTAGTTTGTGCCCATGTAAAATTGATTTATTAGGGTATATGGTGAATGCAATGTTTTTGTAAGCGCTTGAGAACTTTTTAAAGATGTTCTTTGTGTTCCATTTTATCCTTAGAAAGCAAGTATGCCCAGGAAATAATAACTATACATAAGCAAGGCATGACTTAAAAAATGTAAGTAAATATTGCAAAAAAAATAGAAAAAAAGGCAGACGAAAATGAGGTCAAATAACCGGGAAAATGTCTAAATAATAATATTATTATTAATAAATATGCAGGCCAGCTTGAAGGGAATTTAACAAATGCAACAGACCCACGTGCTACACCATACCGCACAAGACCAGCCGCCATCGAACCGGGTGTCACTTTTTCATTTATTTGTCTATTTGCTTAGAACTGAAAAATTATATGATTTAAAAATTTTTATTTCTAAAATATTAAATTCCAATACCAACAATAATTTACTAACATAATAGTAACTGATAATCTATATTTTTCCCTAACTTCTTCCTCACTTAGATATTATTTAACCTTAGTTTTAAAATTGTTTAACGATCCTTTATCGTTGCTGGTAACTTGTTGTATGTTGTATATTTTCCAATCTTTTTAACAATGTAATTTACTTTACACGGGGCCATTTTCTTGGCGGAACCTTTGCGAGCGCACTCAAAACTCGCCAAAGTCTCATCACTTTCAGATGAATAGTTTATGAACACTAATCAGACGAACAAACACACATTAATTTTTGTATAGTATGTTATGATGTCATAGGTCGTAGAATATTACGTAACTGAAAGTTTAATACTTACATCATAAGAAATAATTATTTAAATTAAGCTTGTGAGATGGTATGAAAGGTCATTGTTCAAAGAATCGCAGCGCAGCAAGCCGTGTAGTGGCGACGACTGAGATATTCAAACAGGCAACGAGAATAACGTATAAAATAAGTCGTCTGGTAACACAGAATGTTAATATCGCCTTTTCCATTTCCTCCTACGTTTCTTCGAAGGCGGCTTAACGGGCACTTTGAAAACTGACGCGACATCTTCAGGTGACTGTGATTGGCCAGCAACTTCTGCAGTGGTGGTGCTCCTGGAACAGTGTCGCCAAACAATTATCAATTCCCTCCTTCGGCCATTTCCTTGGAGGAACTCCCTACATTTGATTCTTATTTTATAAACGCTGAGGATTACCTTCATGCGCCTTTATTAAAGCATCAGGGAGCTGTAATGACCATCACACTCCCACAATACGGTCATAATACTATAGAGCATTCGCGATTAAGGCTACTACCAGGTAGCACCAAAATGAGCAAATTTTTCGACACAAATAACTAGGCAACTCATTAACGAATTTTAAAGTGGAAAGCAGCATTTTACTTCATAATACCGTACTAATGTAGGTAATTTGTTTTCATATCGTTAAAATTATTTGTTATAGTAATGTCTTAAAATAATGTCCGAAACACAATGTTATTATGTCGCCTTACAGAAACATGGCCATGTGTTAGACGAATACAACTGAATTTACATATTTTGAATAAGACAAATACTTTTGTCAGGAACAGGATAATAAGATTTTAACATGTAAGGTGTCACGATACAGGATTCCCACCCCTCCCCTTTTTTCCTTAGCGCAAATAACAGTGTTAATGTGACAATCGACTCTGGTGCACTTCCGATGTCAAAAGCATCTTAGTCAGCTTTCTCTTGTAATGATATGTGTTACAGTTTGAAACACATAAGGCTGGATGTTACATTTGTATGACATCTAGGTAATTATAAACAGAATCATTCAACAACTTAACCAGCTATGCTATCATTTTTCACACACGGTTGTTAATAAGTATCATCCAAGCTTTCGCGTGGTGGTAACTTATAAAACCGTGGAGAACACGAAGCCATATGCGTTTCGTTTTCTACAGAGGTAACGTCACTACTCCTCCGGGCGTAATACGTACGTCTCAACATTGTTTCTGACACGCAGAAATAAATGTTTGTCTTGCAGGTACTAGTTGCCTTTTATTTGCGTGTGTTAAAAGTAATCGGGGCAGATTTTGCAGATAAAAGTATTACATGACCGAATTTGTTTATTTTAAGAAATGATGCAATTTGTCAATGTATGAGTTAATTTTGCATGGTATGAACACATGCAAACTAGGTCATCAAATCGAACTATAAAAATATTTATATACAGGCATTACGGACACCACTTTGTAGCATCTTATGAATGTAGTTCATAAAAGTACAATTTATTACTATGTTTTCAAACAATTTACGTCTTTATCATAAGCATTAAGAAAATTAACACTATTACTTCAAATCTTCCCCAACCCAATTGTTTTTCGCAATCATACCACCTCTGAATTGAAGTCGAACATTCGATTAATTTATTAAATGTGTGTCTATGAGTAGATCGAAGTATGACAAAAAAATCTGTGCCAATTGTGGGCTTAAGACACATCAGCTATAACATATAACCACTTGAATGAATTTCGTAATACAATATCTAGCGACAATAACTTTTGACCAAACGTTGATAAGTAGTTGCATTTGCGGCATAAAATTATCTAGTTAGATTGTTATGTTTGTCTTTGTATGTTGGTGGAATTACAGGTATATCTTTGTCAGTGTCTATCAGAAATTGGATTATGCTTGACTTACTAACTACAAAGAAAGGCTGTCATTACTCTGTGTAGATTATCCCTCATCTACACAATTATCTAGTTTCTCTGTTCATAATCACAATTGCATGTAGGAAAATGTTTATGTGCATCATGCTTGAATGTTTTTATGATACGTACATACGATTTCACTATTGTTGTGTAGACTCTGTTGAGAAGATTTTGATCGAAGTATAGATCGTTCCTGATTATTATTAATTTTGCTAAAGATAAGTTCAAAATTTTTAACTGTGCGTGTAAGTTCCTCTAGACGTTCTTCCAAATTGGAATGTTTTGTTTTGGTTAGCATGTTTACTCTTTGTTTCTTACATATATCTGAAGAATTGAGCTAATTTAATTTGCAAATGTTAGAACTTGAAACTTCAGAAATTTTGTCTGCTATCTCTGGTAATCTATGAATATTTTCTGTACTGGCAGACAAGATAGCTTGTGTGTTATTAGGTAGTCGATGTTACCACAATGATTTGAGTAAAGCAACAGATACCTTGTTCCCGGCCAGTTCTTTCATTTGTCGGAGAAGTTGCGATGGTATTTCGTCACCGAATGCTAAGTCTTACAGAAAATATTTCATTCTTTTCTCTTCGCTATATATAAATCAATCGTTAAGTGCCATTTTGATGGTTTCATATTTAACTTTAGGAGGATCAACCACATCATTTGACACATGCAATACTTCAGTGTCTATGGCTGCAATTGAATGGTTATATTTGGTTTCAACTGGAGTTTTTTTGCAAATGGTTAACTGTTCTTCCAATTGTCTAAACGATAAGTTTGGATTCGTTTTCCAAAAGGGAGGTCATCGCAATAACACACACAATTTTTCCGTATTTTCATCATCTATGTCATCCATCGTATACTAATTATTTACTTGTGTGTTATAATCGCTTTCAGGGTCACCAATGTACACACTTATTAGGAAATTCACAACTGCATGATGCAACAGGATGCACAGAAGATTGCCAACTCGCTCATCGGCCTCACCACTGGGGCCCAGATCCAGCGTCTCCTATCGTTGGCTTGAGACTTTTGGTAGGAAAGGTCCACATATCGGGCGGAGTCCTCAAGGATTTCCATTGCTTAATTGCCCTGATGTTTGTGTTGTTAGGACCATTTTTTTACTTCGGTGCTAATAGTTTCAATGTTAGTGTAAAAGCCTCCATCATTGTAAGCCTTTTGTCTATTGGCATTGTGAACTGTTCTTATAACTGGCATTATGCTGGATGCAAGTTAAATGCAGTGGTGGGTACTGTTTGCATTTGTTCTTACTGTCTGTTTGCGGCGTGTAGCGGTGACGACTGGGATATTCATACACGCAACGAGGATAACGTATTAAATAAGTCGACGGCTCACACAGAATGTTAATATCGTCTTTTCCTCCTACGTTTCTTCGAAGACAGCTTACAGGGCACTTTGAATACTGACGCATCATCTTCAGGTGACTGTGATTGGCCAGCAACTCCTGCAGTGGTGGTGCTCCTGGAACATTGTTGCCAAACAAATATCAATTCACTCCTTCGGCCATTTCCTTGGAGGAACTCCCCACATTTGATTCTTATTTTATAAACGCTGAGGATTACCCTCATGCACCTTTATTAAAGCATCAGGGAGCTGAAATGACCATCACACTCCCAGAATACAGTCATAATACTATAGAGCATTCGTGATTAAGGCTACTACCAGGTAGCACCAAAATGAGCAAATTTTTCGACTGAAATAAGTAGGCAACCCATTAACGGATTTTAAAGTGGAAAGCAGCATTTTACATCATAATACCGTACTAATGTAGTTAATTAGTTTTTCATGTCGTTAAAATTATTTGTTATAGTAATGTTTAAAAATAATGTTTGAAACACAATGTTTTTTTTATGCCGCCTTCCAGAAACAAGGCCATGAGTTAGACGAATTCAACACAATTTACATATTTTGAGTAAGACAAACACTTTTGTCGGATATAGGAAATTAAGATTTTAACATGTAAGGTGTCACGATACAGGATTCCCACCCGTCCCCTTTTTTTCCTTAGTGCAAATAACAGTGTTAATGTGACAATCGGCCTCTGGTGGGCTTCCAAAGTCAAAAGCATCATTCTCAGCTTTCTCTAATGATATATGTTACTTTTTGAAAAAAACATAATGCTGGGTGTTACATTTGTATGACAGCGTGGTAATTATAAACAGAAACACTCAACAACTTAACCAGCTATGCTATCATTTTTCAGACACGGTTGTTAGTATCATCAAAGCTTTAGAGTGGTGGTAACTTAGAAAACCGTGGAGAACACGAAGCCATACGCGTTTCGTTTTCTACAGAGGTAACGTCACTACTCCTCCGGCCGATTACGTACGACTCAACTTTGTTTCTGACACGCAGGAATAAATGTATTTCTTGCAGGTACTAGTTGCCTTTTATAATTGTGTGTAATGTAATCGGTGCAGATTTTGCAGATAATAATATTACATAACTGAATTTGTTTATTTTAAGAAATGGTGCAATATGTCATTGTATGAGTTGGATTTTTCATGGGATGAACACATGCAAATTGAGATTTCAAATCAAACGATACAAAATAACTATGTATAGTCATTACGGGCACCGCTTTGGGCATCTTTTGATGTAGTTAATAAAAGTACGATTTATTACTATGTTTTTTACACATTTTACGTCTTTATAAGCTATTAACACTATTACTTCAAATCTCCCCCCAAACTAATTGTTTTTCGCCATCATATTACCCCTGAGATTAAGTCGAACATTCGATTAATTTATTAAACGTGTGTCTATGAGTGGATCTAAGTTTGACATAATATCTGTGCCAATTGTGGGCTTAGATACATCAGTTATAACAAATAACCACTAGAAAAAATATCGTAATAGAATATCTACCGACAATAACTTTTGACCAAACGTTGATAAGTAGTTGCATTTGCAGCATAAAATCTGTGGCTTGGTTCTAAAAGGGCCAATGTCAAAAAACAGAGTTTGTAGATATACAACTTTGAAAATCGCACAATTACTTTAAATAACTTTTGTAGAGAAACTATACTTAAGACCGTTATGAAATTTCTCCAGCATCAACTACAGTCCACGAGGAGTATTTTACACCGAATCTGACTTCTGTGGATAAAACAAAATATTTTTTTTTAATGACATAGGCCCTTATTGCATGAAAAATTCCTAAAAATACATGACATTGGCCTTGAAATCTAGGTCATTTATTGTAACATGTACATAACATTTTGATTTATTAATCTACTCTAACTGGTATTTAACATGTGATATTAGTGATGTGCAATTTTAACACTTTTTAAAAAAAATTAAGAGATTTATCATA
>PNEQ01062337.1:7517-27311 GCA_003012365.1 Medauroidea extradentata | reverse complement strand
CTAAGCTGATTTCTCAATGCTAAACTTTCAAAACAAACTTTCGCGGGTGTTTTTCAAAACAACATGCTTGTTTACTGCCAGATGTTGTTCGGGTGGTCATAGCAACTTGCAACTGCCCGTCCTGCCATTTCGCTGCCAGCGAAAAATGGCACTTGCCCTCGGCTGGTAAAACTGGCAGACCACGCGAACAAACCTAATGTTTCCTATTCCTGCCATGTTTTTGCTGTGCATCACTGCTTTTTATAGACACTTTTTACGATAATGCTTTGTTTATTATATTGATCGGGGTGCACTACGATGAGTATGCTCACGTCATTTAATTTCAACCAAACTGAGAAAAGATAATGACAACGCAGATGACATGGAACCGATGTAAAGTTTCTTCTCACCAGCAGCATTCTTCGGCCAAACAGCAAGATCGGTTAGCGGGTTCTTTCCCCCCCGACATTCCTTCAACATCATCACAATTTTCAGGTACTTCACACGTGCAGGGTAATTATTCTGACAAACCTGACAGCAGAAGCGATAGTTCCAGATCTTTTTTGTGGACTTATTTTACTCGAGCTGTCAGATGTAAAATACGCAATGTATTGGTCTACTACAGGCTATGTTTTATTTAATATTGGTTTGTCAGGTGTTAGGGTGATAAAACAGAATCCAGTAACTTTGTACATAATAAGGGATAGAAGTATTAAAAATTCAACCATCGTAATTTAATTTAGAGTCGGGGAAAATTAAAGGGTAGTTATTTGTTCATTAGTTTCCTGGCTTGTTTGGTTTTAAATTGACCACAGTAAAACTTTAAGCACCTATTTTTGTTAATATAAACTTTTCTCGTAGTTTTTTCTTTTTAATTTTGTAAAGTTCTAATATACATTCATAAATTTTCTGGCAAGATGAATAACTCAGGGTCTTGCAATCTTCTCCAGGCAGCATGATCCTTTGCACCGACCTTGCAGTTGATCGCCTGCTTCATGGGATTCCTTCATGACGTAGGATATTGACACATGTTGGTCAGCTTTTTCACATGTCGCTTTGGGTACTGTCCAGCAAATATAATTCTGCCAGTTTGCAATTTTAGTCTCCAATTAATATTTTTATGTTTGTATTTTTTATTATTTTGATGGAAAAGCTACAGATTAAATATTTGGAACCTTTTGTATTTTAGTAATCTGCTGAGTGTACTGACCACCAAATCTTCGCTGCGAAACAGTGTACATTGTTATTTTAAGCTCGTCAGGAGTGGTTGTGCCAAGACAGCATCCCAAGAGTATTGATAAGCATGTAATCGGGCAGCAATGGTGGAGCAGAGAGGGTTGTCCCGGAACGAGCGTATAGACTTTTGAGCTGGGAAGAGAGGTGTCGTGAGTGATAGTGTAGCCATGTTGAAATTTTACAAGTTCGGTGATGGGGATGATGACCAGCAGTTAAGGGCGCTGGACCCGTAAAATTTCATTTTTTTATATTTGTGCCAAAAACCGTTCAACTTTTGCACATCAGATAACACGCCATTTCCCCAAATAAAAAAAAATTAGGCCCAATAGTTTTTGCAAAATCACTCATCATTACGGTGCAGCCAAAATCAAAAAAAAGTAATTAACTAATGAATTCAAATCACGGGAACTCTAAGTCGATCTATCAATGCATTTCATAACATGTTTGACAAAAGCTAGTTTTGAATATTTCAGTAGTAGCCGAAAGTCAAATTTATGCAAAAATTTACTCATTTTCATAAATTTTTAAAAAATACAAAAATATATCGCTTTGTGTTTACAAAAGTGTCTTGAAGTAGCTCACAGCATTAAGTACCATAATGAATTATCTTGTTTCTGCAAGTAAATTATTTCGGCTACACCGCAACTGCCATTTTGTGACTTTGATAGGTGATTATGCTAAAACTATGGGCCCTAATTTTTTTTTTATTCGGGGAAATTACGTGTTATCTGATGTGTAAAAGTTGAACAGTGTTTGGCACAAATATAAAATTTTGAATTTTTACGGGTCCAACGTCCTTAATGCAAGTAGCCATAGCATCCAAATAATCAGGGATGCATTAAGTCATGCATTTCTTTGCCTTTGATGTCTGTTGGGATGGGAGTAAAGCTAAAGACAGACTGCACTTGCAGCAAGCACCTGCATTCAAAGCATGTGTATTTAAATGCCTAATTTGTGATGGTCGAGAACTATGCTTCTTTTGTAAAATGCCAAGTTAGTGGGGAAAAAAAAACATAAGGTGATGTGGCTGTAACAAGATGTGTAACAGTAGCAACATATACATTTACAGAAAAAAAAATTTAGTAAAAAATTCTTGATACATACTGTGGTACCATTATCATTAAAAATTTTACTATGGAACACTTTTTCTCAACTTGTGTACAAACAACAATAATACATAGTTTGCACTATGTTTTTAAATAAGAGCAGTTTGCATTTACGAGAGACAACAAATTCTACTACGGAAAACACACAAGTGCATTTCCTCAATAAAAAGACAGATGTTTTCAACAAACCTTTATTTACTAATAATTTAAAACAACCCACAACATTTTTCCACTAAAAGAAAAATATGCTTATGGCCAGGGAAATCACATACATGTTTCGGAATGCCCTCAATGCTTTTGGATTGCAAACCAAACATGTATCAATAAAAATGTAGTTGTATAAAACACAAGTTGCTACAACCCTGCAGCACGTTTGCACAAAATCACAGGTCCTTTTGGAAATTTCTGACCAAGGTATAAAAAATTAAAGTAGTCCATCAGACATACAATACGTATTTGCCATGGAAATATTGGATATTAAATTTTTTGTAGTGTTTAACTGCAAGCAAGAGGAATATTTCTTTTTTTTACTGTAACTGATTTGAACAGACACAGAATTTTCTTATGTTTTTTCTAACTGTACCTAATACTAAGCCTACACTAGAATATATTTACACTCACAGTTGAGTACACGAGGATAAAAGGCGTGACTAACACCAACACAAACAGTTAACTTCTGGCTAGTCTAGACAATAATAGCAGTAGTGTGTGTGGCGATAGCGTGCCCGGTGACACAAGTGGTTTACCATCGCGTGCCTGGTGACACGGTAACCTAGGACCTGTAGTTGGGAGTGGCCGGCGGCCTCTGCTGGGGCCCATACGTTCCTCTGTAACCCCATTGCTGGGCATTTACGCCACCAACAGCGTTGCCAGCAATGCCACTACCGCCCACGCCCGCCCCACGCGGGGGCGTCTGCGTGAAGCCCTGGTAGTGGTAGTTGTTAGAGCCTGCAACATTCACACACACACACCACCTGCTGTAGCCCTGCGTCGCTTCCTGCCTCATTCCGCTAAAAACCAAACTCACTCATTCGTACGCTGCTCGGGACAACAAAAAGTCTTGCCAAGTATAACGTGTCTTCACTATCCAGTGTGCAACTTTATCTCTGGAAATCAAGCCAACTTCAGGAGATGCTCAAACTCTGGACAGTAATAACACAGTACACCAAAAATTTTGGTCACCCTTTGAACAAAAAAAGTCCATCCATTTTCAAGCAACTGGCAAATTGACAAAAAAGTAGCTAACATTAAAATCCGCACTTTATCCATCAAACTCAAAACTTCAGTTTGCAATGATAGAAAATAGGAATGTTCCAGCATACAAAGCTGCTTCAAAACACTACACAGCCTTAACATACTAACTTTGGGTGGACTGCTAACATAATATGGAAGCTAATTTTTACAAATAAAAAAAACCACAAAAAACTAATTAAATGCAACACTTTGCACAGCGAAAAATAAAATTATGTATTATGCTAGTTTATTTTTAAAAAATACAACTTAAGCGCAAGTAGATAATAGAAACATGATGATCATGTTACAAGTTGAATTAACAGAAACTTGATATTGCAGGGCTTGTCTCGAATAAAGTCAACTGACACGAACAATGCAAGCAACACAACAGTTTTATCCTACTAGAATGAATGTGAGAGAAAAACAGCATCTTTTAAAAAGTTTTATTTTAAATGTCAAGATAAAAGAGTTAACACTTTCAGCAAGCTGATAGACCTAAGGCTGTGTCATATTTATGTTTTTAACATAGCAGGATAATCGTTTTGATTCTGTTGTTCTTTCTGACTAATTCATTTAAAAGCATTTTTTAGGTATATATTAATATGCATACTCAATTTTGTCACCCATGAATTTTGGATAAGAAAATGTTTACCACAAATGATTTATGCATATTCTTTTGCAACGGGACCTCTATCCATAGAACCCAAACAGATTGAGTCTGCATCCATGCAACACTCTCTGTTGTCTCATTTTAATTTACCTGCAAAGCACAGCCACAGAATACCCACATGTACCGAAACAATGTTCAGTCCCTTGAAAATGACAGCGAGATGTTTCATTGTACCTAACTGCTATTGCACTGGAAGCTGGCAGTTATGCTGAAGGATAATGAACCTAGATGATTTAATGTTGCTCGCTGCAATTTAAAATCATTGCAAATACATATATACATACATGAGGGGGGGGGGGAGAGAGAGAGAGAGAGAGAGAGAGAGAGAGAGAGAGACAGAGACACACACACACACACACACACAGTGCAGATTTCCAAACACCTCACTTAACCTCAACTGTAGCTGGATCCAGACATGCAAAATATGTAAAAATGCTGACTGGAGGAAGGAAGGTGACACAAACACAAAGCAGTCCAGTGAAAATTTGTTCAACTTTTTGTTTCATATTCAGCACAAGCGTTAGCTACACTTATCCCGAAAACACTTTAACTCAGCATAGTAATTACAACAGAGCATTGTTGAGCCGCCAGTTTATAGCCATGGATGTGAAAACTTTAGTGTGACAATGGAGAAAAGATCCTTGGCGGGTGGAACTTCTACATCGCTATGGCTGAAGGGGTGGTAACCTCGGTCAGTAGCACTTGCATATTAGTAGATTTACCCAACTTCGCTGTGATTGGAGGGGTTAAGTATAGTTCTGAAAATGTTTATATTTGTACGAGATATGGTTTGTTTTAGATATATATGAGACTATGTTTTACAGTAATGAAAATATTCTAGCTTTCATACTTTTTGTATAATGGCAGGTCAAAGCCCAAATTTGCATAAAACTGTTTAGTACAAAAAAGGAAAACCAAGGGACTTACACAAATGAAATAATTCACTGAAGAACAGTGTCACGGGCTACATCATGATATGCATGAAAATCACATCTGAATCCATTTTATATTTTAAAAAAATTGCTGAATTTGGAAAAAAAAAATTTACATTTTTATGTATTTTTTAAATACTAAAAATGTCACTGAGGATTTTTATATACCTCTTGATGTAGCCTGTGACACTGTTATTAAGTGTGAATTATTTCATTTCTGTAAGTCAGTTGGTTTTCGTTTCGTGTATTAAACCGTTTTATGCAAATTTTGTCTTTAACACGACACTGTAGAAAAACTATGAAAGGTAGAAAATGTTCATTACTGTAAAAAAATAGTCACAATATATATCTATAAAACAAACCATATCTTGTAGAAATATAAACATTATTAAAACCAATCAAATTAGGTGTTAACTCCCTCTTTAAGGCACATCATCACAACCAAAACTGTCTTACTTGAACAAGGTTTAGTCGTGTGCCCGTGTGTACCATATCTTCATCTCAAATTTCGTGACATCACTCATTTTGTGTCTGCTCTAAATGACTCATTATTAAAATATACAAATCCATGCTTCTTTACACATCAACAATGCTATAGACATTTTACATGTCCATATTACTAACGACCATGTTTTTATGATGTTTTTATGATCTTTTGTTCAATGACACACAAACCAATACAACACAGTTTTTCGGTAAATTTAGCACCAGTTTGTTTCCCAACTCACCTAGAAAGTTTTCAAAATTCATGTCCTCATGTTAATCGCCAGACTTCTGATAAGATTTAAAAATATCAGACTTCTGATAAGATTTAAAAATATATAACACATTAGCAGCAAAGCCTTCTTCGTCACCAGCATGCACAACAATTGGACAGCATTAAGCAGAAAGGAAGCAACCTATACAATAATAGATAGTAGGAGGACTGGAGACCGTCCTAGAAAAAGAACAACTACTAAATCACAATATTTGATGAAAAATAAGAGCCCAGAAAAAAAGGTTTATACAACTTTTAGATGCGCACAAAAAACTTCGACCTTGAATATCTCAGTTCCAGTGAATGAGGGTTGGTTACTTTCTGCTTAATGCCGCCCAATTAATCGAAGGGCAGTCAAGAGGGGGGAAGGGTCAAATAGGACAAATGCATAGGGGCCCAGGATTTATATTATTAGAAAAAAAAAAGGTTTATCCACCAATAACAATGTTTATTCCACCGATCTTGCATTCAAGTGGTTGACTATACGTAATTTGATTCATAATTTTAAAGAAAAAACTAACAAAATTTGGGATGGTAAGGGCAGGGAGCCCGAACACTTACTTGCATAGGGGGCCGGAAATCCTGTTGGCGGCACTGATTAATTGCGGACCTGTCCCTATAGATTCAATAACGCCAATTTCCATACCTGATTGCCAGGAAGAAGTTGCACTATGTGAAACATTGACATAAATTTCATTGACATAAACTGTTACACTACGAACCTTTTCTACATATACGTCTGCTCCAGATGTCAGCCCCTCCAAACTGGTAAATCAGGCATTTCAATCAAGATCTTTCTCCTGAATTGGCATGTTTTTATGCAAAACCCAAGTTTCTTAAACAATTTCAGTAAATATTCTCTACTGCAATTCTTAACAAGTACAATCATCTTGCAAATCTTGTTTAACTTTTTTGAAAGTCGGGACAGTTTTCAGCACAATATAACATTAATATATATTTGTACATTCACAGCATTACACATAAAATTGTTTACGTCAATTAATTCCTAATTTTTTGTTTTCTTCATGGTAGGTTTGACATTTGCTTCACAAATCTTTGTTGCAAGACTCGTCGCATCAAGAATGTTTTAGGCCTACGTCTGTTTGTGTAATTTTTTTTATTCCAAGATATTACATTGCTAAATTTGTGCAATTACAACCTCCCCCCACTTGACTTGATATGAGACCTAATTCCTGAAGAAGAAGCCATTAGAAGAGTCGTGAGGTCTACGTATCGTGTAACACAAAATCAGACACCTGCGCAGAGCGATGCTCATGGCTAGCAAGCGGACGCAAGACTAATACCCTCCCTTTTCTTGCAATTTTGTCACTTGACTGACCGCTGACACTTGAGGTCCACACAATATCTTCTACATTTAAAATCTGAATGCATGTAAATATGAACGTAACTAGACTAGTACATAAACACTGTAATATCTAGCCAATCAAACATAATATCGAGGAACTACACTAACCATTTTACCATTTTCATTTTAAAAATCAGTTGGCTCCCACCGTCTGATATTAGTTCAGCATGATAAAACCTTAATTAAGTAATTTTGTCTTACAGTAACCTCAAAAACAGGTTTGGGGGGGGGGGGGGGGAGGAACAAAGCATGAAACCACTACAGTGTAAAATCAAATAATGTCTCTCTTTAAATATGTTCGTAAGTGATTTTGGAACGTTACTATTTATTTTTTGCTTGTTGTAATATAAACTATTAGACAGGCCTACATGCCCACATGACTTACAGCAGTAATCTGGGTAGACAGATATGTAATTATTAAAGGAGTACATTGACTTGTACAAATACATGATGCTAACATAACCAGAACTGAAATGTTATAAACTGGCCTACAGTTTCTTCAAAATCTTTGTAGCTGTCAAAAAACTTGTACAACTACTTTCATTAGTCTGTTCCTGTGTGAAGCAAATAATAAGCCCAGGCCTCTTGTGGAACTAGGCAATTTGCACTACACTGTTATGCGATATGACAATTCACCAAAAAATTGGCATATTTGTTTTAATTATTAAATAATAAATACAGACAGAACCACAAAAGAGCAAGCATGGTTGGTGACATAATTTTATGACGTGATTTTTTAAATTGGGAAATCACAAAAGGTAATGGCTATTTGCAGGTCTTCAAAATTATTGATTGTCGTACTATTATACCACATTAAATAAATAGCTGTGTTTTACATAGGTATACATTGTGTAACAGCTAACGCACTGTCGTTTGTGAAAAAACAGCTGATTCCCGCAGTGTGATATTTGTTCTCTCATCATAGACCAAGTCATCCATTGAAATGTGTGTTCTAAGGATCAGTTGAGAATATATTTTTGCACACATAGCTACACCCTCAGCAAATGGGGTTCCAAACTGGCTGAAGCGTATTAGTCAGACACGTCACAACTTTGTAGCACCAAACAACAGTTACCATGCTATCTGCTCCCACCTCTATGGTAGGTATGCAAGTTCCAGAATCCATACAGAAGATATCTGCTGGAAAATAATTGTGTAACATAATGCCACAGCTTTCACTTCGGCAAAGCACAGACCACAACGATGCTTGTACAACAGCACACAACTGCCACTATCCAAAAAAGGGGTGAGACAGGGAAATGGTGCGAATAATAGTGAAGCAGGGAAGGTAATTTATCCAAAAAATTTACTGATTTTTTTTAATGTTTCTAAAAAAACAGTCATTAATAACCTTTAACATAATTTTGAATGAACTAGAATTCCCAATTTTTTAAAAACTTTTTCATTTTTGGAAAAATTAAATTTTGGAAAGATACTGAAAATCATTACATTAAATTGAAAACAGCATAAATGAAATTGTGGGCAACACTAGTAAAATATACATACTATTTAATTATTATTCTAGTCAAGGAGATCTTCAAACAAAAGATTTCACTGCAACAATAACCACCAAAACTTGGATTTAGGCAGTTTTCAGATTTCTCCTCACCTTGTTGATCACCACATGCGGACAACATACAATACTTGGCTTTCCACTCTGATTTGGAAATATTTTATGACAAATGAAAACTGATGGGCATACTAAAAGTAAGTGGCAGTGTGTTTATAATTTTATTGTGCCAAAACAAAAATTTGTATGTTCCCTCCCAGTGTGTTGGTTGATTCTGGACACATATGCCTATCTAAAGAAATAATTTCAATAAACAATATTCCGATATTCCAGCTCGATATCTAGATAAATGACAAAGTTACAACCTTCTGAATTAACACTGCCAGTTCCACACTCCGTTGGGATACCACAGACCAGTTCAACCATTTCATGCACTGTACAAAGGTGGTAATGTAGAAAAAGAGAGAAACCAGGAGGTACAAAAAGAATCATCAATACCATACTTACCATGCAGTCCAACACGTCAGAAGTCTTCTAACTTTCCTGCAAAATCAACTACATAATACATTTGTGAATGGTATACAACTAGTGACGAACACTATAAGATCATTATTAGGTGAAAAATTGAATACAGTATCTCTACTTCACATGGTTCGAAGTATTGGCTGACCTGCTAGTTACCATCTAGCATTGACATAAAGCTGTGCAACTTAAATCGAAGACTTTTGTACATAAATAATGGTGGTTGGTTGCAAGGAAGGGCAGGGGAATGTGGACAACTTCCTGGAATTATGTGAGAAACTGGTTTACATGAGCGGAAATGGGTAGAGGTGACCCGAGCCCGGTTATTAGGCCAGTACATTGATTGTTGGACAGAATTCAAGGATCAGATGGGAGGAAAATTCAGCAGGGAAAAGGGGTTGCCTGACCAACTGCTAGAATTATACGGAAAGGTGCAGAACGAAGATGAAGAGAGTGAGTTGTTCTTGCACAGGAAAGTACAATTGATAAGACGAATGTTACCAGAAGGCAGTTTGCCAGAGATGATTCCCCTTCTGATTAAATCATTGCGACCAGAAGTAAGAGCCGTTGTGAGAGCCCGAACCAAAGACCATTGAAGAATTGATCCGACGGGCAGATGTGGCAGAGAAACTTTCTAGGGAGTAGTAAAGGACACATGATGAAGGACAGTGGGTATAATACTGCCACTGGTAACTGGATCCGTGCAGAGGGGCAGTAGTATGCTGGGGGTGTAACCAGCAAGTACTTTACCAGCAAGATGGCCCAAAAAGGAATAAAAAGGATGACTCATCACCCATGAAGCAGGAGAAATTTGATAAAGGGAAGCAGCTTGCGGGAAACGACAGGGTCGGAGTGGAAAAGGGACTAGCAAAAGTAGATGGTCCAAAGAAGAAAGTGAAAATAAGAAATAGACCATCCTCGCTACCCAAGACGAGGAGGATGGGTGCCCCTATAATAGTGTGGAAATAGAGAAGGTAGATAAGAGAGCCCTGCTAGATACAGCTGCCTCCGCTAACTTCATTCGCAGAGATAAGCTGACGCAAGAGCAAAGGGAGCGGGTGAAGAACACTACGGAGACAGTACAAATGGCGGGTCCAAAATTCCCGTTAAGACTAGCAAGAGAATTTGAGTTACAGGTTAGAACAGGAAACTCAGGAAGTCGGCCCATCGTGCTTCTTGGTGGCTACTGATATGATTGATGAAGTGATTTTGGGACAACCCTGAATGAGGACGAACCAGTGTGTCCTGGATTTTAAAAGTCACAGAGCCCATACAGGGGGAAACAAATTGCTGGTATCAGCTACATTGTGAAACTGTGACGCCGAATATACTGGCCTTACCACCAACACTCTCGGAGAATGAATGGCCACAGAGCAGACACCAGACAAGCCATAGCAGGTAAAGACACCAACCCACAGTTGCTGCCCGTGCAGCCCATCATAATAAAGACTACGATTCATGCTACAACACTAGAGTGGTGAGGGCCCTGAAAACTACAGCAATAGCTCAGAACTCAGACAATGAGAACTAACTCATCAGTATATCACCAAATCCAGGCAACCACCATGTCTCAATATAAGATAATATCCCCAGTCAGTTAGCTTCCCAGAACCATTTCACTTGTATCTCCTCATAAACCCCTACACATCCTCCTCTACTTGATGCTTTTGAATCTCCTGCCTTATATCAGTTCAACCATTGGCCGCTAGATGAAACAGCATCGGTAGCCACACCGCAGTCAGCCATGTCTCTTCGCCCAAGGAAGCTGCTCTAAGGAGCAAAACGTTGCGATACGCGCTTCTGCGATTATGTGTCATCCTATATTTTTGTGTGTACCTGTGAAGTACCAAAACATAAAGTGTTACACGATTTAATTCATGTTTTGTAATGTAGATGTAGTTATGTATTTGATGTAGCGCTGTTCTTTCATGCAAAATATTAAAAATACTTTACAATGAATTTTATCAGTGTTATAAGACACTTTTCCATACATAAATTGTAAAGTTTGCAGTGACTTTGAATACTAAAATACAGTGCACAGTTACTGCTGCATTGGATGTGTTCACAGTTATGGCACAAGTGACATCAGCGATGGCATCTAAATGTAAAAAGGTGATTCTGAAAATTGAATAGAAGCTACAAATAATCAACAGACCAGAACAAAGTTCGCAATATTGGTGTAGAAACGTTGGCAACATAAAATGTAAGAGAATTTGCAAAATTACTGTACAAATAGAAAAACTAAGTGCTAACATACAAGCTACCAAACATTTTTGTGCAGAGTTACAAACGTGGTCTGTGTGTGCACACGAAGCAGCAATCAGCGAGAGTTTGTTGCTGCTGGGTACATGTGTCTAGCCATAGAGACACTGCCACACATTCGCGAATCTGCTCATGCAACAACACTTGGCACACTTCAGACGTGAGGTGTTCATCGCCACATATTAACTGTTATTGTAGTCCCTCAACATAACAAAAACATCCTCCAATTAAAAAAATAACAATTTTAGAATTTTAAACTAACATAAACTTATCTAAACTAACTGTCGCAGAGAATGGGAATGGGAGAGGGTGAGCAAACCTAGCATTTCCAACGAATGCCGAATGTGTGTTACAGTCTCAGTGGCTAGACAAAATTAGGCTTGGGCTGGCACTGCTTGATGGGCAGTATAGAAAGACGGAGCTGGCTTGTCACCATTGCCCAGTTACTCATCTTCTCTCTCATGCTAGCCAGCATGCGTTAAGATAAACAAGTCTTGTGCAAGGTCATGTCAAATAGCAAGGGGCCAATCTTCAGGATTTTTTTTTTTAACATGCAGCCTGTATGCAACACAACATCTCACAGTCTTTAATAAAAGGAGGAATAAAAACACGTTCACAAACACATAAATCTTAACGACACATGTTTACAATGTTTGCAGTTGTTTAGTGAAGTAATAATAGCCACTGGTTAAAATAATTACGTAGAAAAGCTTGTACTTTCCCATGCTGCAGTTTCCCTGTTTGTCAATAATAAACTCACACAACGCGGTGGCACATGCTCTGCCAGCCGACCTATTTATGTTTGGCTGTAAGTGGCATATCTGCCTCAACTTAAATTGTTTGGATTTGCGTCACTGTTCACAGAAACATAACCCCAATGTAAATCAGGGACTTACTGAACTGTGTTTTTATTCCTAAACACTAGCAACCAAATATATGTATTTTAAAGCAGAAAGCATACTAAATTTACTCATGTACCACCGCAAATTTTTCTTAAAAACAAAATTGAAAATTCAGGGTGCTGGTCATACACTGAAATCAAGGCATTTTGGATGAATAGTGCCTGGAAAAGTTGGGTTTATCATACAGACTGGTGGAAGGATACATAATAACAGAAAAATATATGTGAAACCCTTCAGTATCAGATTGTAGCCCATAAGCAGTAAATACGCAACACCAGCATTACCGTCAGCCAAAAAAACGACAGTCGACTGCCACTCTGCTGGGCCGTAGTGGTGCCCAGCCAGCACGCACTTAGATCCTTTGTTTCATTCGCCCGGTCCGATAGTCAAGCATTTAGGCACTCGCAATGTGGCGTGTGGTGGCATAGATAACCAAGACCGAGACAGTGATTCATTGCTCTGCCAGAATTAGTCTGTACAATGTACAACATAAAATTTGACTGATTTTGATGTTCCTTTTCTTACATCCTGGAAAACGTTCTCTGCGATCTTGTTTAAGATGTTCTACTCAAAAGAGAAATGTAAAAATTAGGTAAACTTACACTGTACAGACTATAATTTGGAAATGTATAGTGACAAAAATTTTATTTCTGTTGAAAATGTTGGGTGCTGGTTTTACATGGAGGAGGGTGGTACACGGGTAAATACGGTATATATGTAATTGTGTATACACAAAAGGTTTTTTTTGTGTAATGTATAAGATTAAAGAACAAAAAATGTTAAGCTTAAATACTGCAAATTTGACAGTGCAACAGGAATGTCAAGTGGGCAGACAGCCTACAACATCGACATAGTCCCCAGCGATATTTACGTCTGCTGCCGCCTTATAACGAACATGGTAATGTGAAGGATTTGATGATGACTGTTGCCACCAAATGGTTCTCAAAAAAAATATTACAAGACAGCAAAAAATAAACCCAAATATGAAAGTTGGTAAAGAAAAGAAATCAATAAACAAAAAACATTAAAACAAAAAAAATTTAATAACGAACTACGACGACATGCTTTGTATGAGAAGAATGCCTTGCGAAGTGGAATAGGGAAGGAATTGGCTGTCTGAGTATATTCTGTCAGCACTGTACGTGAGATGAGATCCCTCTTCAATTCCAGCACCTAGATAGTCGGCTGCACTAACCCTGCACCTGTCACAGTACAGTATACACTTGTGATGATGAATCTGTACCATGATGCTAACTGTTCAGACCAGGTCTGGCCTCAAACATCACCTCAAACAGGTACAAGTGAAAACTATATCACACAAAACTGAAGAGACCTGTTTGCAAACACTCAAGAGTCTAAAAAAAATGTTATGCTATTTATCCACAAAATATAATTTTATCACCACTATGACATATTTCACCCGTGGCTTTGATATTGCATTTTTTTATGTACAAATCTGTACAATAGAACCCCGATTTAACGAAATGCCTCGGGACCCGAAAATGTGTACTCTAAATCAATTTTTTGATAAATCCGACTTCATATCTTTATCAACCCCTCCCACAAAAAAAATTAAATCCTCTGGCATGTTTTGTTGGAAACAAAGGTAATTATAAAAAAAAGTCTACCAGCCCACAACAATAACATACCACAGTTACCATAAATAGGTACGTGTGCCACAGCAGTGAAAGAAAAAAAAAGTGGGTGAAAAAAACTTAAAAACCCTTCCAGTGGAACGCACGTAGTGTGTGCGCCTGATGAGTTAGGCCGTCCGTGCGCCATCAACATGAACTGCCGAGCTTTCTTTCTTTCCGTCTCTCTCCTGCTCCTCCATGAAATTTAGGAAATTTCCACAGGAAAAAAATAATACAAAAACAAATTAAAAGTTTGGGAGAAAATAGTAAAATAGTAAATAAATAAGTGCAGTGGCGGCCATTGTAGCTCGTAGGCTGCCATGCTCGTGCAACAAATTGGTTAAGCTGTTTTCAAAATAGAGTGACGAGCACCAGCCAATCAAAGCCTTGACATTAGCGACAGACATCGAGAACATTGCATGAATGGCTGGCTGGCTGGATTTACAGGGATGGAAATTAACTGGCTAGTTCCAATTACTGACTTTACTGACTGGGACATGGGGGGAAAACTGACCAAGTACAAACGTATTTAAACTTTACCAATCACCAAAGATGCACAAAAAATGTACAACTGTAGCCAGCCAACTCGCACCTTCAAACACTTCAAAAATTTAAATCATAAAAATATAATTTATAATACTGTTTACATAGTTACAAAGTTCACAAACTGAATTGTTACAAAAATTTTTTCTAAACATATCAGTTCGCAATGTTACATTATAATAAAAAAAACTTGTTAAATGCTATGTTTATTATATAACAACCTTCATTAAATTAAAGCACACTGAAAATATTAAATTAAATTGCACTGATCATACACAATAATCATAATATTACAGCACACACTAATTTAATAAAATCTGTCTAGTTACAATGTTTGCAACATGTTCACATTATTACTATACAAGTAATCTTCTTAATTTTTGTAATATTGCACTTCAAATGGTACAAAAATGTAACCGTACACACATTTTACTTAAACTTATTAAAATTGCACTGATACCATACGAAAAATATTTCCTCACAGTTTCTAAATGTATCATATAATATGCTACTTTAATTTAATAAAACAGCACCTATACACAAAGTATAATATTTTATTTGTCTGCTTTTGGTTTTTTGTTTAAAAAATTGTAACTAGAGTTGATTTTCTTTTCTTTAGAGACCTCTGTATTTTATCAGCATGTTTTTTCTTATCTGTCTCCCTTACTTTTGTAATACTTTCCAGCATAGCTCGAGCCACACTAGCAGCCACCATACCCCGCTCCTTGGGTGCGTCTTTACAACACGGGTTTGTATCTTTCAACAACCTATCAGCAACGCTTCTCTTTTCTTGCTCTTCAGATCTCAAATTCTTCAATGTTGCCTCTTCTTCAATGTTTACTTTTTCCATTTTCAACTGTTGCTGGAGTTCTCTCTTGACTGCTATTCAGTGTTCTTCTTCCTCTTTAACTTTCTGTTCCATAATTTTCCACTGATCTGCACAGTATTGTTTGTACCGAACACGTGAATTATGTGTTAAATTCAGGAGCTCCTTAGTTAGGTTTACTAGATGTACCTTATCATCGTATACTTGATGGAGTGCACCTTTAACCTGCAGATGAGCATCCATAATGCTTTCTGACATTCGTATTAGTTTTATTACATGTCAAAATTTGCCCAGACAGTGAAAAACCTCTTTTCCAACACCTGCACTTCCACGTGAAAGTGACAAAGCATCTTTGACTACTTTTGTCACAGTGGGGAATTTCACATCTTCAGAATTATTTTTCCTCTTAAAGAACTGATTCCAGTATGCTGCTTTTCTGGCTACGGTTCATCATCCTCCAACGCCAATTATTTCCAATCATCTGCAAGTATCTCTTTGGCAACAACAAATGGAAGTGATCTTGCCACTTTCACTATTTCTTTATGACTTCCATTTTTGACATTAAAGTCCTAGTACAATGATCCAATACTTTGTCCTATTATACTCATTGCTATGTTTTTGATAGAATCATTGTGCTCAAGAATTTAGTGTTTCCATTATTAAGCATAAGAGCACTTAAAAAACCCTCAGATAGGCTTAATTGGGCATTGATAGGTATTTGTACTTACTACATTGGTCAAAAAATATGTCTTCTTAAATAAAAATGAAGATAAAACTATAGAAAAACTGAACTGATCATTTCTCATTTTTACTGACTAAATACTGACTTTGCCAAAAAAAAAAAAACTGACTCTTACTAACTTTACTGACCAGTTTCCATCTGCTTATCGCTGGTGATGGATACAAAGAGGAAGAAAAGTTGTTTACAATTTAACACTCATGCAACTGTTTTTCAGGTTAGAACAAAATTAAAAAATAGTTTATTCTAATAAAATTATATTAAAATACCAGCATTAGTATAAATTAATCAAATCTATTGCATTAGCACGTTGAAAAGAAAGTAAAGTACAGTAGTTGCCTTACTTTATTTTCTAGTAGAAAATGTGAATTCTGTTTTGTTTGATGTTTATTTATTTAAATTGTTGCATACATATTAAACAGGTCATTATTTCTATATTTCCCGTTTACGTTTCTTCAAAATATTTTTATGTCATTTCTCTACAAAATAGATGGCAGCACAAGTTTGTGTCGCCAGCGGCCTGCAATATTTCATTGCTTTATTATGAAGATGTAGCAGGAATTCGTCGCTGGCGGCAAGAATAGGGCATATCGTGCCACTGTAGTGTGAAAACCGCTTTACTGCTCGCAAAAAACACTTCGCACTAGCGCACTTTTAAGCATCAGTGAAAAATATTATTATTAAGTTTACGGTAGTAAATCCAATGAAAAAAGTCTACATAAATAATATAATTTACGTATTTTAGATAAATACTGTGGTTTTATCACACGTAACAGAAAATAATCACGCTGCACACCATTACATTCTATTGGTGAAAGAATTAACCAATAGAGAATGCTGCACTGTAGTGCCAATCTGACAGAGATGTAAAGCACTATCTGTATAATAGTTCCCATGCTGTCCGCTGCTGTGCTGTGTGAACTGGATGCTTAGATGTTCATATGCCAGTCGCCAGTTCATGATGCTCCCGCTGGTCGTGAGGAAGAATCTAGGCGCGCATGTCATGCAACAGTGTCGCTCATTTTAAAGTCACTTCCGTGGCCAAAGTTTTCAACGAATGTTAAAAACTTTTTATTTGTTTCTCGACAGATGGTTTAAGACTATGCATCTATGGAGAAAAAAGTATGTACTGCTGCCAGTGAAAGTATTTTTAATAGACTTATATTAAACATTTTATATTTCAGTTTATCAAAGTTACTTAGTTATTTCAAACACATTTGGTTATTTTTTGAAGATTTCTAAAAATCCTTTTGTTATTCCCGAGTTCATTAAACCAGGGCTCTACAGTATTTTATTGAGTAAAATAGTATTATTCTGTTATATTTTTCAAAGCGGAAAGAAAACAATCACTTTGTATTAACTAGGACCTTGCACAATGAGGGTCGTATAGAGGTTTCACTGTACTAACTGTTGTCACCGGAGGAGTGGCACGTGTGGGTAGATGGCACGGCCGTAGAAGAACAGGTCTGGACACACGCCTGGAAACTTGACCCCCTTGTTGTTTGGCTGTAGTTCACCAAGTTACCGAGAATATTGTTTTACATTGGCGCTTCAGTTAGGGCGGTCGGACTAAACTCCGCCCACTTCCTTTCCGCTAAGATAAACAATTTATCAAAACGTATTTTTTATCAATTTATGAAATACTTTCTTCGCTCACAAATTTAAGAAAAGGCTCCAGCAATCTTTATTTACTTTATAAATTTAACAATGGAAAAAAAGGGGTGGAGTTTGAGTACGACCGCCCGGAAAACAGAGCCAAAAAGCACGACATTCTCGGTAACTTGACGAAATACAGCCAAACAACAAGGGGGTTAAGCAAAATACATTGTTAGATAGGCGAGTGTCCAGACCTGTTCTTCTACGACCGTGGTTGAGGGAGGAAGTACAACCAGGATATGTATGAAAAATAACCTGAAGGCGTTAGGTAAAGTTCACTAAGTCGTGTAAAAGTTTTCTCGATCAACAGGTTACGTCTAAATATGCCTGCAAGAGATTCAGGGTTCTAAGATGGAAATAAACTAACATTAACTTTACATTAGTTTAGTATTGAACTTTATGCAAAAATAGCAGTATATATTTTGTACTTTCCTTGATACTATAAATACCAAGGCTACATATTGACTTTGTTGTGGTGCTGGTAATGTTTTCCGCTTATACTTTCTTCCCGCCTGAAGCGTGTTTCGTATGCTAACAACGAATTACCTTGATCTCAAGCAGGGTTAAACATCAGTTAGTCGAGAAGCAGCTCTCATAAAATAACTGCATGCTTCAAAACTTTACTGAGGTTACTGTTTCAACACATTAAATTCAAATTATGCCTTACCCAGATTTATCTAGTGACTAACTAGAAATGCCTCAGGTGGGTGGAAAAGGTAACTGTACAACAGAGTATATGAGTTGACTGTTACAAATACTAACCTCATTAACAAAAATAAAAACATTTTTATTTTAACACACACAACAGAATCAATAATAATTGTAAATAAAAAAAATACTTTAACGTGTTTAATTGCAACGTAACAAGAAAACATTTTTTCACACACAGATACACAAAAGCCATATTTTTTTTTCTTTTTGAATCAGCATCTTCAAGCAGCAAGCAATGGCAAAATGTTGCCAACAAATTGCACACTGCTTGCTGTATTGAAGAACTACGTACAGTAACTCCAACACAAAAACTACTTCAAAAAATCATTTGTGAATGAAAATTTTTCTACCTATTGTTCAGAAACTGGATGCTACATTTCCATTTATAGCACTTTCCAGTATTTTTCTTTTATTTTGTTCCAGCATAATGCACTATCATACCAGCCAACTTCTAACCATTCTATCAAGACAAATAAAAAATAAAGAAAATATGTGCTGCTCTTTGCGTTGTGCATACACAATTAAAACACAGCAATTAAACTAGGTTATATTCACTATCACTGTGCAATATAATCAAATTTTTAATTTATTCTTAAGGCCATGCCTGGTAGTTTTGCAGTGATTTCGAAAATAATTTTTCCAAAATGAACTAATATCTTGACACTGTGTGTTCCCTGAGGGGCGGTAATTTACGTAGATGTTAAGGAAGTGGGCGCCACTCAGCTATTGCCCCGGCCGAGTCGGGGAGGCACGAGGTCTCTCAGGGCGTCTAGGGCCCGTGAAGCTCCCCTCAGGCTGGTGTCGCTGCGACCGTTGATCTTCCGTTCCCTGTAGGCCAGGAGCACGCCGTGCACTCTGCAATAGGAAGCTAACTACGACTCGAAATAAATACGAGAGGTCTTACGTTTCCCACTTTTAATCGACCACGTGCTCAGGTTACATTAGCCTTACACCACTGACCCTTGGCCGTAACTCTTCCCCAGCGCTCTCTCCTACTCACACTTTGATACTGTAATTACTTAAAAAGGTCTGGAATTGTATAAGAATTGAAGTGACCACGACCCACGTGGTCACGCTACCAAATGCCTCTGTGGGCGGCGAAATGTTAAGTTAAAATCTACGGATCACAACAAACACACTGCTGATCACGTAGAGACGGTGTGTGCGAGGAAGGTGAAGACTACAAAAGGTTCCGGTTAATTAAATAATA
>PNEQ01062336.1:0-27211 GCA_003012365.1 Medauroidea extradentata | reverse complement strand
GATTCTTTTTTGGTTGCAACAAGGTTTTTTAAAGACAGCGTTTTCAATAGGACTAGCACACTCACTAATCACAATAGTGTTTTTGCAGCAGACATACTGTATCACAGACAGTGCATGAGTGCCTACATACTGCGTCATAGACGAGCCTTGGATAGACAGATACCTGGAGGTGAACCCCATCATCACAATATTGAAAGAGTCTTTGCCACCCTGACACAGAAGCTGGACTTTCCAAATAAGGGATACACATTGACTGAAATGTGTTCATTCATGAATTGTGAACTTAAAGACCCAATAAGTAACAAGCAGCTAAAAGAGATGTAGATAGACCACTATGGTGAGAACATTATGTTTGCCTATCCAAAAGAAAGAAGTAAATCTCAGTTCGTGTTTTCATCAAGTATTCAAACACCGTCCATTGTGGATAAGATCCGATCAACCGACATTATAAAATCAGCTGCCGAAATCCTTCGGGAAGAATGCAAAACATACGATTTTGACTTAAGACAATAAGTTCTGTGATGAACAAGACTTGCAAAACTCTTTCAGTGCATACCAGGACACTCGCCCAAAATCATGGGATACATTTTTCAGTTTTCTCATACCAGGATTTAAAAAATCAGAAGATCTGAAGAGAGAGTGTGATGCAATATTTCAAATAGTCTACCACATTGTTTGTGGTGGCAGGAAGAAAACCCCGTTACATATCAGTGCTGCCCAAGCAATACATGAAACATGTCGATCAAAGTTGTTAATTACAGCATTTAATCATCTTGGAATATGTGGAAGCTATGATAGTTTGCAGAGACAAGACTACGTACTTGCATGCAGGACTGTACACCTAGGAGAAGGACATCGTGTTCCACTCGCTTCAGTTATTTTACCAAACAGACCCATTAGAGCATCAATGGATAACTTTGATAAGGAAGAAGAAACACCCTCTGGTATAGACGGGACACATGATACAGTACTGGTCATCTTTCAAGATAGCGACATTTTGCCTCAAAATAAAACTACAAATCTGGTAACAGATTTTTCATTTCATAAAAGGAAAAAAACATTTCAAGAAAAGTTGAGGTGTCAGGAACTTATTAAATGTTTCAAACCCAAGCATCGTTGTGAAATTTCAGAATACTTTGTTCCATGTAACAAAGAAATTACAAATGAGACACAGAAGACTGCAGCTCAAATGGATCGTGTTTGGTATTTAGCTCGTTTTCTGCAAGATAAATATATAACCGACTATGGTTTTCCAGATGTAACTGAGGTGCCTTCTTGGAGTTCTTTCAATTCAGTAGATTCTACCAAAGTCTTGCCAAAAACGAACATATCTTGCACACCAATTTTACCTCATCCTGCAACAGACATATCTTCTATTTTTATAGCGATGGTGAATTTTCAAGATGCTTTGTTACAAGTACGGCAAGACGATGGTTCCTTATGGTGTGACGAAGGAGTGTATCGCCTGGCCAAAGAAATACAGTTGTGGTTTCCAAACAAATTTAAAGACATTTTCTTAGGACTTGGATCTTTTCATACATGCAAAGTTATAATGAACTGTATTGGTCTTTACCTAGGTAACAGTGGAGCAAAGGAAGCACTTATAGAAACAGAAACATTTGGGCCAAAAATTGTAGAAAGTGTTATGAGTGGCAGTCATTATGCTCGAGGAGTAAGAGGTCTAACCCTTTTAGCAGAAGCCATTAATCGTCTCCAGATGATAGCATTTTTCAAGCAGCATGCAGAGCTCCAGGAGTTTTCGGATGTCTTTGAAGCAGTTAAGTTACTGCAGTTGTTCTGCAAAGAAAATAAGTTTGCCACAGGTAAAGAGGTTGAGGAAGTCAGCAGTCACATGGAAATGCTAGACAAAGAATTTGATTCATTTATCAAAAGAGGTATCAGCAAGTCAAAATTATTTCAGTACTGGAACATTTTTTTGAATGAGATATTTCCAATACTCAGAAATATGATACGGGCAGATAGAGAAGGGAACTGAGACTTGCACTTATTTGCATTTGAAAAAGCACTTGCTTTGTTCTTTGCATTTGGAAAAGTAAATTATGCAATATGGGGGTCTGTGTACATTGAGGATTGTAAGAAATTGGAAGAATTGCACCCAAATGTTTATGAATCATTCAAGAAGGGTAGTTTTGTTGTTCAACATGGAACCAGGAAGTTTAGTAGTGTTGGGATGGACCAAGCTCTTGAGCAGGTGTATAATAAACTTGCTAAAGGTCATGGAGGCATCATAGGATTCACTCGCCGAAAATAAGCAGTGGCACTGCGAGATATTATTAAACATGAAAAGGTATGCATAAACCAGTTCTACCGAAAAATGTGTGGGCTCGAGTATGATGAGTACACATTGCATCATGAATTTTCGTCTACTTTGACACACTCAGATGAGGAATATATTGACGGCATAGTAGACTACATCATAGAAAGGAAAAATCCATTTGATTTGAATGATACAGAAGAAAAGGTGTATAACATTGTCACTGGTCAACATTTTGACGACCTTGATGAGAATTTCAGACTTGCATGTTGTGAAATAGGAAAAAAATCATACAAACAATTCAGGCAAGAACGATTCTTTGATAAATCCAAGAAACTCTTCGATAAGGTGACTAAAATTAAGACGTCCTATTCTCAGCAGCACATGAAGAAAACTGAAACCCAAAAGGAAACTTCACATGCTGTACATTTAATTGATGTTGCTAGGGAAAGAGGATACTCTATTGATAATTTGTTATGCTACGAACTCGTTTCTACATCATTTTTCTTAACGAAAGATGGATTTCTAAGAAAACCCATTAAAGCAAGTTTGGTACAAGAACTAGAAAAAGACCTAAAAGAACCAACATTCACAGTACCACCTCCTTCGTGTCACAACATCACAATCTTGTTTGATTTTATGTTTATAGCACGACAAACTCAAGCAGCTATGTCTAAATCTTTAGACACTTTTGGAGACTTAGCTAACCATATTATACATAGAATGAAAGCGATTGCATTAAATTGCTCTAGAATTGATGTCATTTTCGATGTTTACACACAAGATAGTCTTAAATCTTACGAACGACAACGAAGGCAAACTGCACCGCCAATTAACATAAATATTGGTGGAGCAGATACTCCTATCCCAAAATATATCAACTCATTCTGGTCATCTTCACATAACAAATACCAGTTGCAAGTGTTCTTTACAAAACATCTGGCCGAATCCAATGATTTCAATGGTATTCCCTTTTTCCTTGGTGGTATCGGCATAAATGGTCAGATTAGCATACTGCTTGAAAATGGGAGGAAACAAGACGTTCCATGTTTACAGACTGACCTGGAAGAAGCCGACGAAAGGTTATTTCGTCACGTACATCATGCAGTTTCTGGGAATGCAGAACGTGTTATAATATCATCATCGGATACTGATGTATTTGTGTGTGCTGTATACCATTTCTTCAAGAGTTTTAAAAATGAAGGACTGTTGGAGCTATGGATTCTATGTGGACAGGGTAATACATCTCGTGCGGTGCCAATCCACAAACTTGTTGAAGACCTAGATCCCAGCACTATCGAAATTCTACCAGCATTACATGCCATTACAGGATGTGACACAACAAGTAAATTTGGGACAAAGCTTTCAGCTTTGAAGCAAGGTAAACTGTCACCACACCTATTACAAACATTTGGTAAATCAGACATTTGTGAGGTAATGATCGATGATGCCGAAGAGTTTCTTGTTCGCATGCTGTCATCAAATTTTACATCTGGAAACAAACTTCGTGTACATCGGTATCATCAAATGAAAAGACTTGACCTAGAGAAGCTACCGCCACCGTCTTCCAGTTTACGATTACATATCAAACGAAATTTTTTGCAGTGTTACAAGTGGTACCATGTACTTTTTGATGCACCCACCTTACAGCTAACAATGTATGAATACATAGAAGTTGATGGTGAGCTACAGTCCCAAGTAACCACTGAAAACATTCCCGATGATTTTCCTCATCCCTGCAATTGCAAAAAATGTTTCAGAAATTCTGTCTGTCCATGCCGTAAATCAGAAATGCCATGTTCCAGATTCTGCAAGTGTGCAACAAACTGTTACAATACACATAACAATGCAATTGTGGAGTAAACTCAGTGGCATAATTTTTTCAAGTGCTTGAACTTACATGCTATATACAGTATACTACTTTTTGTAAAACTTGATGTTGTTATAAAATTACAGTAACGTTAAATATTTAGTAGACACTAAAAAAAATTTCCGATTATGTGATCATGTAATTAAGATGAATACACTGCATGGCATGTGTTTAACAATATTTTTTACAAAAATGTGAACTAAACAGGAAAATTTTAATAACATACAAATAAGTCTGTATATTTACAAACATTTTTATATATTTACAAAAAAATAATTTTACATTAACAAATAAATTATTGTCTATTTGGCAATTGTTTGAAAAAAATTTTTGGAAGCCAGTTTCCAAGAATTTTTTTTGTAAAAGTACAAAATATTTTAAAAATGCGACAGGCCGTCGAAAGCTTATTTTATTTAACATGAAACATTGTGTAGGGAGAGAACAACATGCTGCAGTCTAGTATGCAGAACGCCGTAATGTGCAGGTCTGTACTAATGATGTGTCGCCACTGGAGGGGAGCGCTGTCGCGAGGAACCGCTGCTCTCTGTGGTCCGGATAAACGGATGTTATGACGAGAGCCGGTTGTTGCCATCGAGCCGCGAACGCAGCGCCTCGGAAAACGTTATGCAAATGGCCTGTGGGCCGCTGGTTTTAACCCAATTACCGAGCTCGCGGCGCCGAGAGCTGGAACGCCGCCTCGCCCAGCCAGCGCGCATGAATAAATATGAGGTCGTAGTATTACGTGTGCCCCGTAAGAGCTGCACACGGGGGGGAAAAAAACACGTTCCGTCCGGTCACCAGATATTGCGACGCGGCCACTCTGCGCGCTGGGCGACTTCACACAGGACCAGACGTCAGAGGAACATACACCACGGCCTTGTGGCTAGAGCCACGGTTTTGTAGCGAAAAGATTTTAACTATTTGGTTTTAATGTCTGACGTGCACATCTGCAGTTCCAAGTCCTCGTTAGTGATCGGATGTTCTAAACTCACTTGCCTTAGTTGAAGATATTTTGGTCAGCACTTAAGGGCTTGGGCCAGAGTTTCTCGGCTTTCGAGAGAATTATTTTTTAAAATCCATACGAGAGTTGATATCGTAAAATTGCTTCGTAACTTTGCTGCAAATTGGTTTTACTTTGCAAAGTAATTTTTCCAGACAAACTGTATGACGAGTATAGCTAATTTACCAATTAAAAGGAAATTTCATTAATTAACTAATTAGCAACTATTTAGCAGTCTTCTGACTCGACAAAATTATACTATGCAGTTTAAATCAGTCATAACAAAGTTACGAAGCGGTTTTACAATATCGGCTCCCATTTATGTTTTAAAAAATAATTGTCGTTAAATACGAAGAAACTCGGGCCCATGCCCTTAACAGCGCCAGAATGAAGGGGTGAGGGAAACGGGAGATCCTCGAGAAAACTCGGCATCATCCGGCACGACTCCCACATGCAAAAATTCGGGGACCGACCTCGCTGGGAATCGAACTCGGATCGCCTTTATGACTTGCCTTCGGATTCTACTATGTTTGGATGTGCAAAAAATCTTATTTTAAAAATGTTTTCGCGACAAACTCGTGGTTGTTATCTATGACTAATGGTTCGGGACCTTGAAGGTGGATTCATATGTCCACAGATCATACTGAGCATAGAGTGTACATGATTTTCAGTACATCCATGATTCAGTGAGCCGATTTATGTATTCGTATATGGCGATACAGAACATTTAGGATGAGCTCAACTTTTACATACGGCTCGTCCGAAAAAATATCGAGCCTTCTGATTGGCAGTTTGATTTCTGGATTGTTCAGATCTGTGGACGTGTGAACAAAGCTCGAGGTAGAAAAAGAAAGAGAATCCATCAAATCCAGAAGGTGACTTAGCCTATTTAAAATGTGTAAGAGACAGGTGAAGCCACCATTTTGTGCGCCAGAACATGGCAACTAACCACGCTAGAGCTCTAAGTATACAGTGCCTTTAATTGCCGAGAGGTTTTAATTTTTCCACAGTTGCATAAGCACAAAAGTCCGTAACCTTCAGAGGTATTAACGCTTTACTGTGACGCACAAAATTGCGGTTTCAACTACGTCTCAACATGCCGTCACCTACATATTCTTACTTCCGTAGTAAAATCGGTATCTGAAAAACGTGTTAGTACTACAGCAACGTGTATAGTTGGCATATTGATTGTCCAGCCACAAACGCCTTCTTCATATAATCAAGTATTTAATTTCTTACAAATGTTATCACTTCACAGTCATTCGATTAACTCTAGTCAACAACTTTGACTTGTCCACTTGAAAAGCACACTTTTAAATAATATTATATAATTGATTTTATTAACATTTAATAAAATTTATACATATTTGTAGATATTTTATGTTCATATATTCACCCCACATGACACGAGAATTAGTTAAAGCAAATAAATTTTTTTATTACCGTCGTTTAATGTATAGGAAATATTGTGTCTGTTTCGAATATTGGTAAATTTGAGTATAAAACTCCACTGCGTTATTTACAAAGAGTATTGTCAGAAAATCCCTTCTGGGTGGTTAAAACCTTAGATTCAAGGAAATATAACACATTTTTGAAACCATTTTAAGAAATCCAATCCATTCAAAAATTTTAAAGACTGAATGGCCGCGTTCATAAATACAATTGGCGATATGTGGCTTTAAATATGTTGAAATCCAATCCTCCTGAAGGCAATTTGAGGCAATTCGATCGTGAGGAAAGGCATTTAACTAATTTCAAACAAATTGAAACTTGGGGTAGTTAAATGTAACGGGAAATAGAATAACACGAATGGAATTTTCTTTCGGTGATATTGTTTCCACTTTGTTCCTTCACAGCAACGAGTTGTTTATCTCAGTGTGACGGCTCACAAGGAAAACAGTTGCAAAAGACTCCGCCAAAATATGTTCCCAACTACCCAGCCTAAATTTGACGCTACAAACGAGCCAGTTGTTTGAATAATTTTCGTAAACAAATAAAAACATGGTTAGGTAAAATACGTTTAAAATACCTAACAACTCGCTATTTCTTCAATAAACGATGCAAATACAACCACTAATTGCAAACGCTAAGTAGGCCCAACTTATTAGCGATTATGTTTTGCTCTCGTCGCAAAATTAAACTAAAATTTTAATTAGACGCATCAGACTCCAAAAAACGTAATAAGTCACAGAAAACTATTTTATTTAAGCATATTTCCTCATAGGCTTAAGGTGGTTAATAGTTTCGGCCAAGGAATCATGTGGAGGTTTAAGGTACAAATTTCGTACGCTAAAAAAAACTGAACAATTTAAACAATATTTAATTAGAATACATAATGTTAAATTTCTTTTACTCACTTAACACAACAATAACGAAATCGTAGACTCCATAACAACTATTTTAACTGTGTAATATATATTTTATATACTTTCTAGTTTGTTAAAAAATCCAGTATTTTTTAGAACCTCACGAAGCGTCTATGCAATCAGTTAAACTCAGGATATAGTGTTCAATCTCGGATCAAAGAATAGCGGGGTCCAATTTTTTTTTCGACTAGACTGGACACTGCAGTGTACCGATTAATATTAATGGAGATGGTGGAGCAACATGATTCAAGCTTGGTCAATATTATTTCCAACACGTCAGCACATTCCAAATATCAACTACCTCTACGACGCAAATTACAAGCTTCTCTGACCTGACGACCGTATGACTACCAAAAACATATCCCTATACAGCTTTCTGAATTGGACATCTTACTTCAGAGGTTATTTTAAAGAGAAATACATTTATTGTGCAGTGCTGGTTTTGACAATTTACATGGCAGTAGATACCACAGAATCCTGAAATTTGAGTGACAAAATAAAAAAAAAAAATCTTAAGTACCATTAGTTTTTCTATTCTGTTCATTTAACAGGTAATTTTAATCTTAAAATGTAATGAAAACAATTTTATTACTCTGAATGCATTGGGGTTGCCAGGTAAAGGACCGGAAAGCTTGTTTTCGTGGAAATAAATACTTTACATGCTGGGCAGAAACGCAAACACCTTCGCCAAAAAAGAAGTAAGACCAAGCATGCCTTTGCCATTTTACTTCGCTTTTTGTTAAGTTGTATATTTGTATCGGTGTTTAGCGAATATAGCATCAAGCTTTTATGTGCTTTAGAGTGTTATTACTGTATATTCGGTGACAATGTTTATGACCACTTAGTAAAACCTCCTTTGTTGTAAGTAATCTTAGTTAAATATATTTTAGAGTATGCAAAACGGGTTTAGCTGCACATTACAGAGAAAGCAAAGTTTATGAATGTTTGGGTTCTCTGAGCTATTAAGTTAGTCCTCGTGTTTTACTCACGCGGCTTTTATCCCCTTTCCAGAATTCCACCGCAGTTATATATAACCCCCCCCCTCCACCCATGTATTATGCTGGTGTGGTTGTTAGCTATATTCAGCAGTATACGACAGGAAATACTATCTATGTTTGAGTGAAATATTAGATTCGTGAGTTACGTGGTGTGTCTATATTCTCTGAAACCACTTCGAGCAGTGTCTAAAGACAAACAAATATGATATCGTAAAACAGGGTGAGTAGGATAACTAGGTGAACAGGATCAAAAAATGTAGAACAAAATTATCAGTGCAAGATATGGTTTAGTTACTTTTTTCTTGATAGGCAAATTAATACCTTTTACAAGTAGTTTCATTGGAACGTAACTTTTAAAAATATAAGTTGTAAGTGAGACATTTGTTTCAAATGTTGATCCTATTTACAATTTGCTACCACACAACACAACACACACACACTGGACTGTACAGTCGCACGCAAGCATCAATTAAACGAACATTCATATGCGGTGTCTTCTACCACAAGCTAAGACTATGGCCATGCCCGAAAACGCAATTTAGGTGCACGAAATCTGCCGCGCTAATTTGACGCGTTTCGTAGCGGTAGGCCTTATTTTTCGTATGGGACTAAGAGGCTGTGACACCGGTTTTGTTTACGATATCCAATTTTGTTTAAATAGATGAAAGGTGCAATGTATTATCGGCATTGTCTCTTAAGAAACATTACTTTTTACGATTAAATGCATATTAGTGGATTACATTGGTACTAGGAGTGATTTTGTCTAAATCTCATCGTGAGAGATAATTATTACCTTAAATTTTGAAATACCTTAATTATTTCATAATTACGCTTTAATACTTCGAATACAACGAGCGTAATGAAAGGTACTGTAACTAGCTAAGTCTCTATTAAGGTATTTTCACATCAATCTTGCCGAACTCCGAGTCTGGAAGAAATTAACATAAATGGAGCATGGTTAGAGACACGGGCTCTTAAGGCCATTGGTGCATAGAGAACAAGAAATTCGTTAAACTTCACCTTCAGAGTTATCAGTGCTATTTGCACCGACGCAGCGCAGCTCAAGTGCAGAGCAAGTTAAACGGTTTCTCTATGGCATTACGTACGTATTTAATTCCAATGCAGCGCAACGAGATGCAACGCAGGTGCAAATTTTTCGTTGTGTTTGGTTGCGCTCTTGTGGAACTAAATACTCACACACAGAAATATAAAAACTAATTTACTTACTCTGCACTTGAGCTGCGCTTCGTAGGTTCAATAACATGTATAGACCGTTAACGATAAAGTGAGCACTGCATAAAATTCTCATTCGGCCATTTTGCAGCCATCTTTACTACTTTTTAATATAGTGATAGATCTTTCATTTTAGAAGGTAGCATCACATCCATAAATATTTTACGTATATCTCGAGATTTATTGTGACCATTTATATTTTTTTTTATTTGCACCCGCGTAGAGGAAAGAAGGCTCGATATATATGCTGGATAACTATTTGTTTGATTTGTGGAAACTATATTCTACGTTTACCAAAAAGCCAGTGTAAACGTTTCAGCAATCTCAAATGTCTTCAGTTTTCCTAGAACCTCGGAACAGTCCATAAGACCTCTCGAGGGCTCGGGTAGCAAGTTAATTAATTATCTGTTTATCGCAGTTGATTTATTCTAGTACTTAAGGCTTCCGCCTGCGTGTACTAAAAACTCAAGTTAACATATATTGGCATAATAAAACATACTTTTAATTAATTACAAGTCCTGCTGAGTGCTCAGTTCATAGTGAACAGCCTAGAGTGATATTTACTCGGGGCCCTGGCAAGAAAACGTGTATAGGTGGTTCGGGATAACGTGAGCACTCAAAAAAGCCCTGCTAAAGTTCTATTATCAGCCAATTTGTATATTTCCGCGCGTAACGGCTAACAACGGGACATTTCGGACATGGGTAACCTTTCTTGACACGTCACTTGATGGTTGCGCGGGTAAGGTAAATTGTGTAGTCGGTATGAATCGATACCGTTTAGTAAAAATAAGTTTATTATTTATATAAAATACAATTACGTCGATTTCGGTTGATTTTGTTTCTGTATTGTTGTATTTAAATATGAAAAAAACATGGAACTATTTTGCGTAATTTCGCTGCCAACCACACAAGCAGTAAGGCAACTATACTTTATGCAGAATTATATGCAGTAACGGCTAGTAATATTTTTCAAAGGTTAAATTTTTTTGCCGTGTGTTCGTAAACAGGTTTTTTCTACGAACATATTCCACGTGTGCCCATTGTGCCGACGTACGAAAAGAAAACAAACTTCAGACAAGGTCGGAACCACATTGTTACGACGTCACGCTCATTAAAAACTCTGTTTCTAAGCCCTCCAACATGGCTAAAACTGCCTTTTCAGACTACCGTACTTCAAAATGTACTAACCGGATGTACGTGGAACTCAGATTGAGACCTGCACTGAACTTAGTTGCAGACATTCCACCAATAAAATTATGTGGTCACTGCGTAATGTCCCATACTAAAAACGGTTCGGCGGGAAGCTTGCACGCTAGTTCAGCGCTTGGCTCGTTGAGGCGATAAGGCATTTGATTACCGCTTCAATGTCGACCTTACCGCTCCGTCGCTTTTGAACCCCCTCACGCGCGGGTAGGTATTTAACGCTGGTGAGGGGTGACATGTTAGTACGCAGCAGGGTCAGTACGAAGGGGCGTGGGAAACGGGCGATACCTGAGAAAAACCACCGACCAGCGGCGTAGACCGGCACGATTCCCATATGCGGAGACCCGGGTATCGATCCCGCCGGGAATGGAACCTTGTTGGGAGGCGAGTGCTCTAGCCACTTCACTAACTGCAGCCTCCACAGATTGTACTGAATACGCACACAGCAGTAGATTATCGCCAGATAACAACGCAAATTGTGTATGTCTTAAGAGTGCGTGGTAGATAAATAAACGCTGAAAACTTCAATTGATTTATACGCTTTTTTCGAAGCCAATATGGATAAAATACTCAATGACAATCCTAGATAATGGTAATTGCCAACTTCATGAACAAATATTTATCCAAAATTGCTCATTCGTTACGCGTGATCTCTTGCGCCGCAGTTCAATGCACGAAGATCCGGCGTCAGAGATTGTACCCCAGAAGTTCGTAACACTGGAAACTACTTTGTTTAAAACGGTGGCTAAAACTATTGTCTAGGATTGCTATTGTTTACTTTTCGCAAATTGGCTGCAAGAAACCTACTGTTATAGATTAAAGCATTTAGCGTTGAATTATGTACCACGTCCTCTTTAAGTAATGGGAATAGGTAAAAAATAACACAGCATATTTCATGCGCCAGGTACATAGTTGAGTAATGCTACTACATTGAGTCCTTACTCAATGGCTACTATAGACTGTTCAGCATAAAGTGAGAATTTCTTGCATTTTTCTTTCGGCTATTTTGCGTTCGTCTTTAATACTTCTAATATTAAAACTATCATAAAACTACAAACCAGTGTAAGCGTTCCACCACACTGAAAACTTATCTCCTTTGGCTCTAATAAAATACAGGTTTTGATTATGTTAAGTATAGGGGAATTCTTAGTTTAAAGTGAACTGACTATATCAGGGTGGATCACGCTCTGGGTCCATGGGAAGGGGGGGGGGAGCGTGCCCTTGAAAAGCAGAAATATTTACACTCCAAGAAAAAAATGGGGCGAGGGTTTCCTCCCGGAAAAAAATTTTGATTCTAAGGTGCAAAATGGTGCTATTTAAGGAGTTTCCGAACCAAAAAAAAAAAAAAAATGTAGTACACCGCTTTAAGGAATTGTTATAATATTTTTAAGGACAAATTATGGGTAAATTATGTTAAGTGGTAACCTTCGTACTGCTATAAAATAACTTAATCTTCTGCTTACATGTGCGTGTAAATTGCGTTTGGCACTTGAAACGCGTACAGTAATTTTGATTAATAACAAAACTAAATTAAACATAACAAAATATTTTGGAATATAGAAACTAGAAAGTTTCATTTAACATTACGAATACAATAAATTTAATTTATATTTTATACACTACTATTATGTTATGTTGTTGCAACACAGCATCGTGTAACTATGATTTGTGTTGTAAAAGTGTTTTTTTATGTATCATTAGTAAAAGTGTAGGGTAATATTATTCAGTATTTTACTAGTCATTTATTTGGTTTAAATTTTCTTCGGAGCAGTATCGGGAGGGGCCATGGTCTCTATACCCCCCTTTTCTGGTTCCGCCCCTGGCTACTATGCAACGCGTTTTGAAATTGGACTTTCCCCTAGCCATCACACGCGCACGTGCTTTTCTAGAATAAAACTATGACGCACTCCGAAATTTTTTTTAGAAGACATTTCACGCGAAATAATGCTGCCGCGCTTCACGCATCCCCAGACGCTCTTGTGACTGACGTCTGCACGCGAGCGAAGAGCCACGTGTATGAAAGTCGGGCGTCTCGTGCGTGGTATCGACCCGTCGTCACCATGGCAACTGGACGTCGCGGCGCGGTTCGTCGGCTCCGGGTTCGGGCACCGTCCTACAAGGCACGAGCTGCTATACACTGTGCCTATAAGTACAGGCACGATTATTTCGCTTATTGGTTCTAGGTCAGGTTGAATGCCGATAATGTATACTTCACTTCTACTCCTGTGATTGCACGACACATTTTATAACACATCTTTGACGACTGCAAGCCAGTGATAAATAAGGAAACAAGTCATGGAGGTAACACGTGTTACGGTTATAAGCCATTAGATATTTGACTCTGGCCAGTGTGTGTATAAGTCTGAGAAGTCTACGCTGTTGCCAGATGAATACGCGAAATACTCGTGCCTCTAGCTATGAGAATACTTCTGAAGCGATGGGCAGCCGATTTGTCTCGGCCTACCTGTTGCTAATATACGTATTGCAAAGTCTCGTCAAAGGTTAACATCTGAGGCTACAGTTTATTTATGCATACTGTTATGATTACCAAGAGCCTCGCCTGGAGGACGGGCTAACGACGACAGTGCAATTAGGCCAGTAGTTGAACAAGACACGGGCCTCTGAGATTCTCCCCATCTGCACTGAAGTGTAGCAATACAACGCAATGCATCGGAGGAATCGGGGTCTGTCTTCAAGCCTTCCAGCCGCGTCCCCTGCTCGCCAGGATGGTCCTGGGTCGAGATCCACGACGTGCCACCGTCCGTCGATAGCCGAACATACTCATCATCAGCACACGGCATATCATGCAAACGGTGAGAGGCCTGAGGTGTCCGAAGGGTCACCCATCGCAGAGTAGAAAATAATTTAATTATCTAAACAGCCGCTCCCCTCCTATCTAAATTATGTAGTACAGCCGTGTAGTAATCTGTAATCTAAAATATGTAGAGTAAAGCCACCATATTTCCATAATGTATTTCATTAAATCGTAACACTCACCCAAAGCATTATCCACTAACTAGTTTCAGCACAAGCGCCTACCTCTGACTACAGCCACCCAACCACTTTAACCCTTTGTAAAACATATTTAAATAAATGTTTTATAACATTTGGTAGAGACGCTTCCCGCTCCTCACATCTCACAGCCAAGCCATCATCCACCCAAATTAATAAATTTATAATTTAGTTAATTATTAATTTAATTAATCACCCCCACACACCTGTAAAACCGCATATAAATCAGAAAACTGAAAATCCCAATGTTAGAATGTATTAACCAAACCCACGCCCTTAACTTACAATAATTTCAAATGCTCATTGAATTTCATTTAAATATTAAATATATAAAAATATATAAAATTATTTATGTTGCTGCGCCTTGTGGATAACATTTTAATAAACAATAGTACTACAAATATCCTAAACATAATTTATTTTATAATTATGATTATGTGTATGTGTGTGTGTGTATATATATATATATATATATATATATATATATATATATAAGCGTAAATTTTTGGTCTTAAATCCTCTGTGTGCACCATAAATAACCTAACTTAACGAGTGTGTGGTAGATAAATATACACTGAAAACATCAATTGATTTCTACCCTTTTTTCGAAGCCGATATGGATAAAATACTGGATCACAATACTAGATAATGGTTTTTGTCAACTTTAGGAGTAAATATTTATCCAAAATTACTAATTAGTTACGCGTGATCTCTTGCGCCGCAGTTGAATACACGATGTTCCGGCGTCAGATATTGTACCTCAGAAGTTCGTAAAACTGGAAACAATTTTGTTTAAAACGTTGGCTAAAACTGTTGTCTAGGACACGGTCGTAGAAGAACAGGCCTGGACACTCGCCTGGATATTTGACCCCCTTGTTGTTTGGCTGTAGTTCACCAAGTTACCGAGAATATTGTGTTTTATTGGCGCTGATGTTATGGCGGTCGGACTAAACTCCGCCCACTTCCTTTCCGCTAAGATAAACAATTTATCAAAACGTATTTATTATCAATTTATGAAATAATTTCTTCGCTCACAATTTTAAGAAAAGGCTCCAGCAATCTTTATTTGCTTTATAAATTTAACAATGGAAACAAGTGGAAGACCTTTGCGTTCGACCGCCCGGAAAACAGCGCCAAAAAGTACGACATTCTCGGTAACTTGACGAACTACAGCCAAACAACAAGGGGGTCAAGCAAAATACATTGTTAGATAGGCGAGTGTCCAGATCTGTTCTTCTACGACCGTGGTCTAGGATTACTATTGTTTAATTTTCGCAAATTGGCTTCAAGAAACCTAAATTTACAGACTAATGCTTTTAGCTTTGAATTATGTACCACGCCCTCTTAATTGACAAGATCTTCAAAGTACTAATTTTACTGTTGATAACCATGTTTTTCTATAAACGCACACACAGAGGCACTGCTGCGAAAAGCGACGCGGTGTTGGGGTCTGGCGGCAGCAACATAACCACCATGGCAGCACAAAGCGGCGCGGCGGCATTTCATCCACCGTGGCAGCACAGAGCAGTGCAACGGCGTCATTGTGACCACCATGAGAGCACAGCACAAGCGACGCGACGACATTGCCGCAGCAGCGCAACCGCGTACATACTGAGAAAGAACAAAGCGACACTCCTCTGTATATTTACCTACGTTTGCAAGGAACCGCTATAAAATAGCTATCGGGAACAATATTCCGAATAGTGGGGAACAAATACAGGTATTGCAGAATACAGTGATAATGTATAACTACCGTAAGTTCAAAGTAGCTTCTTTTTTTTTTCTAAAATTTTCCCTGCGATTCTTTTATCTGATTTTCGTTGTGGACGATGGTATTGCTCAGTCGGGTTTTCCTCTGGGATCTCCTAATACCCTCACTCGATTATTCCGGCGTTGCTCCACATTCACCTCGTTATCAACCCTCACCAGTGTTGTAAACTGCTAAGCGCTGACGAAAATTTCTCACGACTTTCTATCCTACCTGCTCTTCCCTCTTTTTTCCTCATATTCACTTTCCTTGTTCTGCACGCAAGTAGCACACATGAGTGTGCGTATGTTATAGCTCCTCCGGGTTGCCTATAAACTCTTCCTACTGGAAGTATGAAAACTTCTTGTATACGCGGAGGGGAAAATAACGTACGATAATCAGTTTTAGTACAACTTGCGTTGTAGTATGGACAAGCAAACATACACAAGTTATTTGCAAATTTAGCTACCGTCTACCGAAATAGACAACATATTTCGCCGAAATAGTTATTTCGATACCTACTAAGGCAGTGTTCCAACTAGGTAGCTATTTTCGTCAAGACCATACGGTAGTTCATTATTTAGTTTTTATATTATTGAACCAAAGTTACTAATAACTCCACAAAATAATAGCTATGCTGATTTAACCTCCATGATAAAAACGATGTGATATTGTAAAGTAAACAACTGTGTATTGCTATCGCAATTATGCAATTGTGAAAATTAATGGAGTATTGTTTAAATGTTCGTACTTTATTGCAACGCTACGTTTTAAGAGCAGCAGCATTTTAATTTTTAAAGTAACCTGTTAACAGATCAAAGTTTAATTTTAAGCATTAAATACATTTCCAATTATTTTGTCAACATTTTACTACCGACAGTAACAGACATGTAACTACCGACAGTGTTCCTATTAAATTATGCTGTTAGTTAATTATTTTATTAATAATTAAAGGGAATTTTACTTAAATGTACCTCAGTTAAAATAACATATAGTATCATATTACCAAGATCTCCCCAACTATACAATCACAAAATAACGCAAGCCAAAATAATCATAAAACATGTTTGGAATGAAATCACGTTGGAATATATTTTAATGTTTCTTGAAATGTCACGACAGAAGGAGAATGCTGATTAATAAATACGCAATTACTGCATGTTATTTTAGCAATTCATATGATAATTTTGCCTTGCAGGGTGAAGTGGTTAAAAATAAGCAACCCCGCTAAACTAATTTAAAAAAATCCATTATTTGTATCTGACTAATGGTTTCGACATAACCATTGTGCTCTCAATCCCCAACCCATCTTCACTTATTCCAAAACTAGAAAACATCTCGCTCAGGTTTTACAAAACCGGTTTCCCAGCACAAGTAGCCTCCAAAGACAGAATTTGATAATTGACAACCATGCAGGTTCCCCAGCACAAGTTGTCCTCTGAGACAGTATTTGAAAAAAAAAAAAAAAACTTTACAACCACGCAGGTTTCACAGTGTAAGTAGTCCCCAGGAACAATATTTGATGAACTATTTACAACCATGCAGGTTTGTCATCATAAGTAGTTCCCGGAGACCGTGTTTGATAATTATTTACAATCACGCAGCACACGTTTGCTTTTACGCGGACACAAGCGAGACGGCTGCGACATTCGTACATTCTCCCCAAGTTTTTTAATGACGCGTGGTCCCGGGCGCAAAGACGCATGAGGAAGGGAGGAAGGTGGAGAGAAGAAGCGAAGAGGGGACACGAGAGAAGCCGTGTAATGTGGTCGTATAGTTGCCAGCACAGGCGCGGCAGGTCGAAGGGGAAGGACAAAAAAGGCTGTCGCGGGGAGCAGAGGGAGGAAAGCTGTCGCGCAGCCCTGCTGGGAGGGTTCGCCTCGCCTCTGTCTGGAACAACCGGCTTCCATTTAATCTCGCACCGACCGGCCTAGGGCGGGCCCCCGCAGTGCCACAGGTAGCAGAGGCAATTCCCTGTCGACGGGAAATTTTCCCGAGAAATTTCCCCGCGGCCACCGAGACACTCGCCCCGTCAAAAATAAAACCCGCGCGCGATAACGGAGAAATGCTGTCGCATCTCGTAGGAATTTTCGTCTCCTCTCGGGAATAGTACATAACACTATTGCAGACCATGACAGCTGCAATTTTCACCGTCTATACCCACAATGAAATTAATTTAACGCTATGTTAATCTAATCACAGTTAAGGGGGATTGATCCCTGTCACATCGGTTTTAAGGTTTTTCTTATACATCAGGGAATAGACACATTAATTTACTTTTTTCACGCTGACAAGGCATAGTTTATAGTTTCATTCTCTTTTTGGAATCAATATGACATTGCTTCTGTTAATTTTGTGGCCTCTGTAGTCGCTCCCGTAAAAAAGAAAATTTTCCTTTTCAGCTGTTTCCCGTTGCAAAATAATGAATATATTATGGTTCCAGTAATTACAGAAAATCGAAGTTTGTATCTATGCCCTGTCGTGACAAAATTTTTGATACATCGACTGGAACAGAAGTTATCGAGAAGAAACAGATAATACATCCAAGGTGGTAGGGTTCAATACCCATTAAGAACGACCGATTATACATATACCATTAAAACGGTTCAGATTTTTTTCTACCCCAACTCCCCCTCCCCACCACAAAAAATCAATACAGCAAAATGTGTTTAGTGGGCTTACTCTAAACACTCTTGAAGTAAGTTTTCTACTAACATTTTATATTTACTAGAAAATGTGGCACAGAGTAAAATCCACATAAATTTGTTTTGAATGCACAGGCCTGACGCATTAGCTTCGTTAAAAACACTTATTACGTCCTGTCATTTTATATCAATTCTGGGAAATAATGTTATTGTAATAGGGTATATAAACCGTGCCACAGAACAGCTCCAACTACAGATTCCTGCCGGACATTAATGTTAAATATTTCAACATAGGGATATTTCGTTTAGACTATCCTGAGCCAATGGTAGTACACACATGCGATTTTTGGCTTTTGGTGAACTACCAGGCGCTGTCCAGCCATAATTTGATTCACAACCTCAAAATCACGAAATATTCCTGGTAATGTAATATACTGAGAGGTGGTTGATAAGAAAAAACATTTTCGGGGGTTTCGGGCTCGACATGGGCGAGGGGGAGGGCGGATATTTCTTGACTCCACATTTAGGTTGCACAAGTAGTCCAGATACGTCGAACTGTGCAGAAGTGTTGAACGAACCAATACATACACATACATACCTACATACACACGTATACATACAAGCACGCGTATATTACCAGCTACGTATGCATGAGTCTTACACGCAGTCTATTTCAACACAACAAAGTTTATAAACGGCCAAGCGGTAGTCTTTATAAAGTCGTGCTAAAATGATAAGCTGGTTACATATTCTGCATTATTTCTTTGTTACAAGTGTTTTATGGTAAGTTTTGCATTTCGAGATAGGATTACGTTTGGTCCTACATATACGAGAAATGTTAATGCATGGCATTTTTTAAATTGATGTACACAAATCTGCTCAAGAAGATTGAAAAGCCATTTAATAGGATAAGTTGTATACAATATTTTTTTTTATTTTGTAGTAACTAATCATTTTCCAGTATTGTTTCAATCAAAGCACATTTTATACGGAAAGTGTTTTTCTGTGGAACGTTTCACTAATCTTAACATCCTAAGTTTTAAGGATGTTAAGATTAGTGAAACGTTCCACAAAAAAAACATTTTCCGTATAACTTCCACGTATTAATATAGTTCTGCTGGCGTCACGTACAAACTAGTATTTGTTTATACAGCAAATTATAGTACCTACTGTGCAAGCTTTGATTTAAATAATGGGGTTTTAAATAAAATATATTGTATTTTTTTGTTTTCGTGAAAGTCAGATTTCGGTGAACGAATTTCCAAGGCAAGCTTTGCATCAGTATATTTTAAGCCTGTGGTAACTGTTATCTGTACGGCATACGTCATTTAACGATATTTTATAATTTTTGTCGCCAAGTTAAATGTTTATTTTTTTCGCTGAGCTTGTATTCAAGAGTTTTCGGTGCTTGAACTTCTATTCTGCAATTCTCGCCAGCCACTCAACCCGCTGCAGTGAAGCAATAATGAAGTTTCAGCACAATATTGCGTCATAAAGGAATTTGTAAACACCCCTATCTTCCAAAACACAATTTTAAGACTTTTTTTACAAGTGAATGATATTTTACAATCTACGAACTAAGCGATGAATAACAATAAACCACAGTCCAAACGGCAGCAATCATTAAAAAACTGACAGTTGAAATTACAAAACGCTTCAATTAGATAGAATTGCAGTTAACATTAAAATATCACTTCGTTTCCACTTCAATAAAACCTTCGTATTCAAGAGTTGCCGCTGCGTCTGTGGAATCTTTGCTACTTTCGCAATGGCTACAGCTCGTTTTTGCTTTGATTTCTCTTCACTTTCTGCCTCTCATTTCCTTAGCGTTAATTCAAAAGGGTTTGAACAACGAGCCTGTGAATTTATAACGTAATTAATTACAAACTCCCGTTATTTTCAGACTTTACTCTGCTTCAATTTATACAACCACATCATAAAATTTTTTTCTGTACCCGAGTTAAAGTTTTAATATACTTTCAACAAAATAATACGCCCTTCTGGATTAATGTTCTCTTAAATTAGAACCCCCGAGAGCATCCACACGAGACAAGAGAATTTTATTTGATACATGAATAACGGCACGTCAAAAGTATTGCCGAATAGCCAAAGTTGCACATATGTTATTATGTAACGAAGTTTTACAAAACTACAGGTGCTCAATGGCACCGTTAATTTAACGGTTTAAATCTTAATCACAATTTCCCCAATAAAAAAATGGTATCTGACGTAACAAATACTTCTGTCTGGAAACAAAAGGGAAGGAGATATGGTTAAGCATGCAACGTGGAAGAGCGAGGAGTTTATAGTTTCAATGTAACAGTAGGCGCTTTCCTTGGATTTTGTAATATTTTTCGGAGTAAATCACAACAGCAGGAGGTATCCACTTATCTCGACAAACTGTACTATTTCAAAGCCACCATTTACAAATTTACAAAGCCGCTTAATTTCTCAAGAAAACGAAAAAGTGTCAATTCATTATGGCTACGACTGATTACACAAAACTCATTTTATCACCTTACAGTTAACTATATAACGTAAAAAAAAAAAAAATTGCTGAGGATTCGGTAACATGAATTGCTATATAGCAATTCATGTTACCGAATGCAACATTTAATCTTTCTTGCATCATGCTTACTCAAACGTAGAACATAGTTTCTACCAACCAAACAAAAAATTACCCAGCATAATTATCGAGCCTTCTTTCCTCTACGTGGGTGCAAATAAAAAAATACAAATGGTCACAATAAATCTCGAGATATACGTAAAATATTTATAGATGAGATGCTGCCTTTTAAAATAAAAGACCTGCCACTATATTAACTTCCAGCATGCAAAGCTAATACGACATAGGTGGTTCGGGATAAAGTGAGTAGGCTAGTGTATACACGGTTCGGGATAAAGTGAGTACTCAAAGCCCTGCTAAAGTTCTATTTTCAGACCAATTCGTATATTTCCGCGAGTAGCTGATAACGGTAGGAACCTTTATAGTTTGATAAAACGATTATTAATTATATAAAATACAAAAATATCGATTTCGATTGAGTATATTTCAGTATTGTTGCATTTCCTCGTCATCTATAACAACACCAGATTACTTACGTGCTTGTCTAAAAATATTGGGAAATGATCACAATATTAACACTCGTGCCAAAACGACAACTTGTTTAACTATTCCTGCTCACAAAACTCAGGTATATGACAATTCCTTCACTGTTTCTGTTGCAAGAGCTTGGAATAATTTACCTTTGAATATCAGGAATCCGGCAACACTAATCACATTCAAGCGCAATACGACCAAGCATATCAAGACAATTCGCACTTGATTCCATCAATTCGAATCACCCACACATTAATAAGGCCTTAACTTTTTCGTTACTTCATTACGTAACATGTTCTATAATTATGTATATATTTCTGTCTAGATTTTATTGAATCAATTTTAAAGTAAGATATTTTATTACTGAATCTAGTGGTATTGTCTCAGATTTGTAAACTTTTCTTCTAATGTTCTTAATTGCACAATTGCACAATTCATTTGTATTATTTATCTCATTCTTGTTTGTTAAATAACTTATAGAAAAGGTATGCTGTAAGCTGCAAGTGTATTCCAAGATTTGTTTTCATTTAATTTTTGTCGCAGCTGTCAGCTTATTTTATTTTAACTACGTCAATTTTATATTCTTAGTTACTATTTTCTATTGTTTCGAGTTAGATTTCAAATAATTTTATTGCTACCTTTGTGCATGTCATATTTGTTTAAAATTTGGTTAAGTGAAAGAGAAGGCACTTTAGCCTAAACTTCGCCAAGAAAATGAAAGACGAAATAAAATAAATAAATAAAATATTTAAATAGGGAAATACACGGAACTATATTGCGCAATTTCGCTGCCAACCATACGAACATTAAGGGAACTATAGTCAATGTTGGATTATATCCAGTAACGGCTAGTGATATATTTCAAAGGTTAAATTTTAGTGCTCACTTTATCCCGGACGATCTAGATAGATTACACCATAGTAAAAAATTAACATCTGAGGTCACAAATAAAATTTGTTAAGTTATTTTTCTAGACAAGATGGTCTTCAAAAGTGCTCAGCTTATCGCAAATCACATATAAACAAATTAAGATATAAAACTTGGTTTTAATTAATTAAACGGTTCCCGATATATGCAAGCACCAAAAAATTGTCAAATGACCGCCATTCTAAGATTGAAGAAAAACATAAAAGTTGGATGATCATACAAGTTGTTGTAAAACATTAAAAATCTCTTTACACTAGGCGCTTCGCTACAGAAGAGAATTATGGGGATACATTGATAAGAACGGTTCTACAATTTTATACACAAGTTAAATATAGAGAATACTTGATAATTCTGAGGGGAGTGGTTGTTATCAGTTTGAATAGATAAACTACGCTGAACCAAAGCGGATTATTTAGCTTGACTCATAAAGCCTTATCTGAGCTGTCGTTCCCACCTTGCGCTTGATGTCGAAGGCTGTGAGGATTCAGTCGGCGAGCGGCATGTTTAGGGACTCGAACCTGAACTCTCGCCATGGTACGGCGAGCAGTAGGTTGCCCATCTTGTCTTCTACGTGACCATAATGAAGCAAGCCCAGTTTGGCTGGTTACACTGCTCTATAATACAGTCTAGTTGGACTCCATTGCACTGTGTTTGGGAAGAGGGCCGGGGTTCATAGTTGTACTGACGCCGGCCTACTGGCATGTTTACGTTTCGGCCACGGCACACAAAGTTCTATACGTTTTTCGAGATTGATAAGATTCACAATAAATAATTCCTTAAGATACCTCGCGTGATCAAAATATGTTCAAATAGGTACCATTCTGAAAAAAAAAAATTAATACGATATGAACAAAATACATAAAAGTCAGTCATCATACCAAGTACATACTATGTGTGTACCATGTTATATGAAAGCCGCAAAAACATTCCTGAGGTTTCACATATGATTTAAAATGTTCAAGTGATCTCCATTCAGAAAATATAAGCACATCGTAAGTCTAGGTACCTTACATAGTTTTAGTACTATACAGACTGGTTCTTAAACTGGGGGACCAACTTCGCATACGTGTTCCTCGCGAAAAGAAATACGACGAAAACATGTCCTGCACTCTTCACCTGAACTTAAGAGGATGTTTTACATAATTCAACGGTAAAAGCATTAATCTATAACTGTAGGTTTCTTGAAGACAATTTACGAAATTTGAACAATACCAATCCTAGATAATAGTTTTAGCCAACGTTTTAAACAAAATAGTTTCCGGTGTTACGAACTTCTGAGGCACAATCTCTGACGCCGGAACCTCGTGCATTTAACTGCGGCGCAAGATATCACACGTAACGAATTAGTAATTCTGGATAAATATTTACTCATAAAGTTGGCAAATACCATTACCTAGGATTGTCATTGAGTATTTTATCCATATTGTCGTCGCAAAAAGCGTAGAAATCAATTGATGTTTTCAGCGCGTATTTATCTACCACGCACTCTTAAGGGAGTAATGAACATCTAAATATAAAAATTTAAAAACAAATATTTACAGCATTGCTTAATGCTATTGGGATCTTCAAACCAACAGCAATTTCTGCTCGATACCTCCCACCTTCATGAAAATAGCAAGGGTGGCCTATTTAACATTTATACCGTCACGATTTCTGAACATTTCAAGATGGTTTATTGAGCAATGTTACCTGCATAACAAAAAAAGGTGCTCTTGTTGCAACTGTCTAGGAACCATCGTATTCTATCCAATCACAAATGAAACTGCAGCGATATTCCCAGAAACAAATAATAATTATAGTATAGTTACACATGTAAAATATTGTTTTTATGTCAATTACTTCCCCATATTTAGATATTACATACTCACTCAATCCCTTAATATTACGTTCAGGTGAAAAGAGCAAAACTTGTTTTAATCTTATTTTTTCGTAAGGAACATCCATGCGGAGTAGCCCCACCCCCAAATAAAAAAAAGTACCTGTATATACACCGAGATCAATTAAAACCCCGAAAAATTGTTTCTCGAGTATCATTCAGACAAAAAAAATGTTCTAATCGTATCAATTTTAAAAATAAAACGGCATAAGATAAAATATACTAAAGTCAAATGATCACACTGAGTACTAAATGTATACAGAGTTCGATAAAATATCACAAAAATAAAAAATAAAACAGTTTGCGATACCTCGTTTAGTGTGATTCTTGTTTGAAACCATTTGAAAATATGAATACGACACAAACAAAATACATACAGTAAAGTCAAGTTACATTTATAAGAACTATTTCGTTCAGTTCGGTCCACACGTTCAACAAGTTTTTAGGAGCAAACGCACACATCACATGGACACACACAGACAGGTAATCTCATAAGCCTACAGTCTGCGCGCCAGCTCTGAGTCCCTGGCGGGTACGTGTTTTTCGTCCGTAAATATATGAATAACACAACGAGGCCCAATAGCATGCGACGCACATGCTGGCAGTAGTAACGCCGTAAGTTTGGACGTGTTTGATACTGTGTTACTGTAGCGTACATGAAGATTAAGAAGAAAAATGCATACACTCCAGGGACTCAGAGCTGGCGCGCGGACAGTAAGTTACTTCTTCAAAAATGAGGCTAAAAAATTTGATGTTTGTCTGAAATACAGATCACTTCTGTAATGCAGATTTAACATCACAGACACACGCAATTGGAAAAACTGTAGACAGTGGCCAGTTACTATTCGTAGATATGACTAATTTGGTAACGAAATGAGAGTAGTGAGTCTTAAAAAAGCAACGTGTGCCTTTGCCAAGACGATTTTTACCTTTCGGAAAGTTTTAAATAGGTTTTCCGCTATGTTATAAGCGAAATCGAGTTTTGGGTAAGCCTGCAGACTATAATGGAGTTATCTTATGGTTTCCCCCCCGAAAAAATGTACCAATCTCTGCCGTAAGCATATTAGAACATACAGGCTTAATTTTCGCATCAAGCATTAGAGTTTTGGAAGAAAAATAACACCAAAAACTAATATTTCGTTTATGATTCGCTACAGCATGAAACAGTAAACGCACATTTCTTGAACACTACTTTTATTACTAGCATATACAAATCATGTGTGGTATGCACGTCTGAACCCTAGAAGAGCGAAATGCTAAGGGAGACAATGTATGCACATCACACCCCATCCTAACCTCTAAACGCAAGACACCAACTGGAGTGCAGTCTTCTCCCCGGTAGTGCTTCTCTATGAAGACATCATTTCATGACATGTTTTTATACGACAAAGATATGTTGTTCGAGCATATAGTACTTACAGGTCGCTGCTTACACGAGAGCAAGTACAGGGGCTTATTTGTTAAATTTGTGATCCGTTATTTTTTTAATGATATCGCTTTAGAAAAAAATTCTACAATGAGAATGGAAGGATATTTAATACAGGAATAAAACTGTTGGAAAAAATATGAAATTATGTTCTCGAATGTTTTTATAGTTAAAATACGTATCTGAAAAAATCACATGTACATATTTTTCCCCCCAAGATTTGAAACAATTCAACCATATGCACCAGATAACCAACACTGGAAAGTTCGTTATCATACACGTATAAACAATGGACCTAGAAAGAATTTCGCAATATTGAACCGAAGACAAATCGACAGTGGTGGTTAAATTTGGAGATTCCAACATATAAACATTATTCAGTTGTAAACACAACTGTGAAACTGTTTTATATTCACAGAGAATAATTCAAACAGCACAATGCCAGTCTCGCACAAGTAAGAAGAATATAGAGTACAGCAGACATCACCGCTCGCCTCATCTTGATATCCTCCCGACATCGTCTGCCTTCTATCGGCCACAGTTGACACAATAGTAGGATCTATCAACTCGCTTCCTCGCCGCAATATTCACTTGGCTCTACTTGCACTTGGCTTACAGAGAGCGACGTGCGGAGAGCTACGTCGTGTTGACAGAACTGATGGATCGATGACGCGCGGTGACTGATGGCGACTGCAATAGCGCACGCGCTGGAAGATGCCAATCGTGCACGACGACGTCGAAGATGCCAATCACTGCGTATAAAAACTAATGCAACCAACGCCTTCGACCGCCTATATCATTGAAATGTGATGCAGCAAGTTGCAATTGTTTGACTGAACTAATTAAGGGCGTTCACGTCGCAAAAATGCATAATTTTACATTTGCACAGCATAGTGATCGCTCTATAGACGTTACTTGTGACTACATATTTCACTTTTAAAAAATTCTTACATCTCATAGTTTGCCCACAGTGACATGACAAAATCAAAATTTGTAAGTTACGGGAACATGGTAATAACAAAAACCAAGTGTCTTACTAGAATGAAATAATTTACACCAAAATTAGATATTACAGGCAATATGCTAAAATATTTAAAAACACACAATAAGAATCCTCTGAACTTTTTTTTAATTCTGAAAATAATGACAATTTACTTCATTTACGATTTTTTAAAAATACAAATGAATTTTATGCGTATGTACAGTGTGTTTCGATTCAACACAGAACTGGCAAGTGGGCTGCCTACCCACCCGCAACCGGCTTGAATTCTGCTCGCGGCGCGCTAGCGACGGAGCTACGTTCGATTTCACTGGTTGCCGCCTTCTTACGCAGCATTCCAAACGGTTTAACTCTTTCAACATATATTTACACAGACTTTGGAATATGTTTCAACGATTTCTGCTTCAGATCTTGTTATTTAACGCTTCTGTTAATCACTTTTACGAAATATTTCTATAAAATAAACGTTTCTGAACTACATGTAACAAATGTAAAATGGTAGAACGACTAACCTACGAATAACAACACAGGCA